>CAJHNH020000123.1:0-72500 GCA_905116865.2 Candidula unifasciata | reverse complement strand
TGGCTGACTCCCTGTGTTTGGCTGACTCCCTGTGTTTGGCTAATTCCCTGTGTTTGGCTGACTCCCTGTGGTTGGCTGATTTCCTGTGGTTGGTTGACTCCCAGTTGTTGGCTATCTCCCTGTGGTTCGCTGATTTTCTGTGTTTGGCTGACTCCCTGTGGTTGGCTGATTTCCTGTGGTTGGCTGATTTCCTGTGGTTGGCTGAATCCCTGTGTTTGGCTGTCTCCCTGTGGTTGGCTGACTCCCTGTGGTTGGCTGACTCCCTGTGGTTGGCTTAACCTCTGACCAAGTTTAACAGTCGATTGTAGTTTGACGGTGCTATCCGACTGACTGTCAAACGCTGTGCTGTCCACCTGGCTGTCAAACGCTGTACTGCCCGCCTGGCTGTCAAACGCTATACTGTCCGCCTGGCTGTCAAACGCTATACTGTCCGCCTGGCTGTCAAACGCTGTGGTGTCCGCCTGGCTGTCAAATGCTGTACTGTCCGCCTCTGACGCCTCGCTGGATTCGGTGATGACAACGACCGAGTTGTCGATCCCACAATCCCGAACGTGATTGTAATCCTCGCTGCTGTGACCAGGCGAGGGCGAGCACGCGTCGTAAACCGGCTGCCCTCTCCTCAACAAGGGGAACTTCTCCCTGCCCTTTCTTCTTCTCCTCACCAGCCTCATCTCCTCGCTGTTGTCGTCGTTGTCGTCTTCAAACTCCGAGTAGGAGCGGTGGTGGATTAGGTCAATGTCAAAGTCAATGATGATTCGAGGTTGCGACTTGGATCGCTTGAGTGTTCTCCTCTCGTGATCGATGGAACCCGGCCGTCCTTGAGTCGATGTAGCACCACCTCCGCTGTCTAGCGTGTCCTCCATGACTAGGTTCTTGGTCTCCGCCAGCGATAAGACGGCCACCACACACAGCAGACACGTGACGAACATGGCGCTGAAGGCAACTGTGGGGGCTGCAGCCTGTGTGGGAGACGAGTACTTTAGTTTAATAAATGTCTGAGTCATAAGTGTATGTGTGGGAGGTACGAGTACTTAAGTTTCATGACTTTCTAAGCCATATGTGTATATGTGGATGTATGTGAGGGAGATGCGAGTACTTCAGTTTCATGACTGTCTGAGTCATATGTTCATGTGTGGGTGTATGTGTGGGAGGCACGAGTACTTCAGTCTCATGACTTTCTGAGTCATATGTGTATGTGAGGGTGTATGTGTTGGTGTATGTGAGGGAAATACGAGTACTTCAGTTTCACGAATGTCTGAGTCATTAGTGTATGTGTGGGAGGCACGAGTTCTTCAGTAGCATGACTTTCTGAGACATATATGATTGTATAGGTGTATATGCGGATGTATGTATGGGTGTATGTGTGGGAGTTACGAGTACTTCAGTCTCATGACTGTTTGAGTCATATGTGTATGTGTGGGTGTATGGGTGGGTGTATGTGTGGATATGTGCGGATGTATGTGTGGGAGATATGAGTACTTCAGTCTGATGACTGTTTGAGTCATATGTTTATGTGTGTATGTATGTGTTTGTGATACTAGTACTTTAGTTTAACGACTTTTCTCACTCAAATATGTATGTGTGGGTATGTGTGTATGTGTGGATTTATGAGTTTGCGTTTGCGTGTGTGTTTGTGGGAGGCATGAGTTCGTAAGTGTATCTCATCAGTGTGGTTCATATGTTCATGTGTGGGTGTATGTGTGGGAGATACGAGTACTTCAGTGATATGACTGGCTGAGTCATATGTGCATGTGTGGGTTTATGTGTGGGAGACACGAGTACTTTAGCCTAATAACTGAGTCATATGTGCATGTTTGGGTGTGTGTGGGAGTATATGTGAGAGTGTGTGTAGGAGATACGAGTACTTCAGTGATATGACTGGCTGAGTCATATGTGCATGTGTGGGTTTATGTGTGGGAGACACGAGTACTTTAGCCTAATAACTGAGTCATATGTGCATGTTTGGGTGTATGTGTGGGAGTATATGTGAGAGTGTGTGTAGGAGATACGAGTACTTCAGTGATATGACTGGCTGAGTCATATGTGCATGTGTGGGTGTATCCGTGGAAGTATGTGTGGGAGACACAGTCTCATGACTGTCTGAGTCATATGTATATATATAGGTGTATGTGTGGGAGATACGAGTACTTGAGTCGCTCTCTCATCACTATTTGTGTCATAAGCGCATGTATGTGTTGGTGTATGTATGGGTGTATTTTGGGGACAGATGCATATACACACACACACACACACATATATATATATATATATATATATATATATATATATATATATATATATATATGTGTGTGTGTGTGTGTGTGTGTGTCTGTGTGTTTGTGTGTGTACGGGTGAGTATGTATGTCGTGTATGGTTGTCTGTTTATGTATATAGTCGTGGTGGTTTTGTGGTATGTGTGTGTGTGTGTGCGTGCGTGTCTCTGTATCTCTCTGGCAATATATTTACTTGTATGCCAGTGCAGAGATTGGTAAAATTAAGTAGCCAGGCAGATTTCAAACATAAAAACCTTCCTGTAGACAGTAGCTCACATGCAGACACAGAGACACACACACATTCAGAAACACAAACATTTACACACACAAGCAAACAGAGAGTCTGGAAAACAGACTAGAGGAAGTCAGAAAAACACACACATAGTCAGGACAACAGAGGTTTAGACATTCAGGGAATCGCACAGAGATGGTCAGGAAAACAGTCTTCTAGATATTCAAGCAGTAACTTAGAGATGTTAAGGAAAACTGACGTCTAGACATTCAGGGAATCACACAGAGAATGTCAGGAAAACTGACGTCTAGACATTTAGAATATCACCCGTAGATGGCCAGGAAAACTGACGTCTAGACATTTAGGGAATCACACAGAGATGGTCACGAAAACATACATCTAGACATTCAGGGTATCACACAGAGATGGTCAGGAAAACTGACGTCTAGACATTTAGGGAATCACACAGAGATGGTCACCAAAACATACATCTAGACATTCAGGGAATCACACAGAGATGGTCAGGAAAACATACATCTAGACATTCAGGGAATCACAGTGAGATGGTCATGATATCTGACGTCTAGACATTCAGGGAATCGCACAGAGATGGTCAGGAAAACTGACGTCTAGACATTTAGAATATCACCCGGAGATGGCCAGGAAAACTGACGTCTAGACATTCAGGGAATCACACAGAGATGGTCAGGAAAACTGACGTCTAGACATTCAGGGAATCACACAGATATGGTCAGGAAAACTAACGTCTAGACATTTAGGCAATCACACAGAGATGGTCAGGAAAATTGACGTCTAGACATTTAGGAAATCACACAGAGATGGTTAGGAAAATTGACGACTAGACATTTAGGCAATCACACAGAGATGGTCAGGAATATTGACGACTAGACATTCAGGAAATCACACAGAGATGGTTAGGAAAACAGACGTCCAGATATTCCCCCCTCCCCTCCCACCACCTCAACCCCAATTACCATGTTGATGACAAAAGGGGCCAGTACTCCTCCAACTTTGGCTGCCGTGTTGGCTGCCCCAAACCCCAGAGTTCTGAAATACAATAAATTAAAGAGCAAGGTGATTATAGATTATTTGCATTTATGTTCCACTTCATTTAGTTTGACCTTCCCGCCTCGGAAAACAGCGGAGTCTAGAAAATGGATTCAGGAAGATCACATTTGTGGAGCTCGATATCGGTGCTTGGAACGTTGGCTAGACTAAGGACTAAGTCTGTGGGCTGACCACACGACTGAGAGTTGTCCCTGATGCTAGGCTAGTGTGAGACTCCAGGGTCTGACTACACCACAGAGAGGTGTCCCAACCCTGGGCTAGTGAGAGACTCCAGAAGTAACCACACCATAGAGGAGTGCCCCAACCCTGGGCTAGTGTGAGGTTCCGAGGACTGACCCCACCACAGAGAAGTGTCCCAACAACAGGCTAATGTGAGACTAGGGACTGAACACACCACAGAGAAGTGTCCCAACAACAGGCTAGTGAAAGACTTCAAGGTCTGACCACACCACAGAGAGGTGCCCTAACCTCATCATGCTGCTAGTGTGATGTCCTGTGAACGGAGAGGTGTCTTATATTGGGAAGTGCGATGTACCATCATACAGGCGGATGTGTACACTTGGGCTTAGAGACTGGAGACTGCGACATGGCCGTAAAGATAACAGCCATGAGGTACACACAGATATACACAACCATAGATACACATAGATACACACAGATACTGGTACACATATTCAAAAACTCACAGATACATATCCATTGGCATACTAAGATACAGACACAGGTACACATACTCATACACACACACATATGTGTGTTGTCCATCAAGATGATGATGACCACTCTTTTTCATCCATTATGAGTACGAAGATGACCGATGAGGCCGATGCGGGTCCAAACAGTTCTTGAAAAGTGAAACAGGGAATGAGCGTTGTGCCAGGGTGGGGATCTCCTGCAGTCGCCATTCTGTCCATCATTTTCTTAATAAGTCTTGCTGTTCTGTTTGCTTCACATGTAGCCGCGCCCTTGTGTAGAGGTGAACGCCATGCATTTCGGTCTTGAGAGGCAGCCTCCCAATTGGTGTCATTCATCCCAAATGCTTTAAGTGAAGACTTCAAGGTGTCCTTAAAGCGTTTCTTTTGCCCCCCTTTGGAACTTTTCCCATTTTGACGCTCACCATAGAAGAGTTTTTGGGGAGCCTGTGATCTGGCATGCGTGCCACATGACCAGCCCAACGAATCTGATACTGTATCAGTAGAGTGTGGATGCTGGGCATGGCTGCTTTCTCAAGGACTACGGTATCCGGTACTTTGTCTTGCCATCTGATATGCATTAGTTTTTTTAAGGCAGACTGTGTGAAAGTGGTTTAACTTTCTAGCCTGGCGCTGGTATACAGTCCATGTTTCGCATGCGTACAGCGGTGTAGTTAAATCAACTGCTCTGTATTTCCTTAAAACTTTGACTGTTCCAAAAATTTTTGAACAATCTGCCAAAGGCAAGGCTAGCCCTAGAGATCCTTGCATTTATTTCGTCATCAATTGTGGTATTCTGTGAAAGTGTGCTGCCTTGATAGGTAAATTTACTGACAACGCTTAATCTGTAGCCATTCACTGTGATATTGGGCTCGATGTATCTTTGCCCTGGGGCTGGTTGGTGCATGGCTACAGTTTTATCTTTGTTGATGGTGAGATCAAAGTTTGTACAGGCATCACTGAATCAGTCGATGTGCTGCAAATCCGCTTCTGTGTTGTCATAAAAGGGCACAATCGTTGGCAAACAGGAGCTCACTGATGGTGTCTGGTATAGTTTTTCTTTTTCTGCTCTCAGCCTCCTGAGGTTGAACAGCTTTCCCTCCATGCGGTGATTTATGTTGATCCCAGTGTGATAATTTACAAAGTCATCAGTCAGCATGGCTGAAAATAACAGACTGAACAGTGACGACGAAGGCAAGCAGCCCTGTTTGACTCCGTTTTTGACTGGAAAGGACTCTGACAGTTCACCAGTATCCTGCACTCTTGCTTGCATGCCATGATGAAACTGACGCACTATCTGAATAAACTTGTATGGGCAACCAAATTTCTAGATAATCCTTCACTTTCTATCTCGATTTACTGTGTCGTAAGATCAATAAAGGTAGAAAACATGTTCAAATGCTGTTCTTGACATTTCTCTTGCAGCTGTCTAGCAGCGAAAATCATATCAACAGTTCCACGATCTTTTCTAAAAACCACATTGACTTTCAGGAAGGAGACCTTTGTCGAGATGAGCTATGAACACACACAGATACACAGTCACAGACACGCGGGAATACACACAGACTCAGGTACACATACTCATACACACACCGGTACACAGCTTCAGACACACCGCGATAGAGACACGGGTACACACACTCGTATACACACATATACGCCCATATACATACAAATATGAACACATTCCTGGAGGGGGCAACAGATGCCACAGAATCGATGTAAGCTGCCAGTCGCGACTTCTTCACTTGATTAACAAAGTCGATACCGTTTATCCTCCTCATTTTACCCCCTCCCCCGCCCCACCCCTCCCCACCCCATTGTTTTTAACACCTCGCCAACATGTCTTCAACATCTGTGCCCAGAAAACATCACGAAGTTGAACAGGATCAATCAGTGAATCAATCAATCAATCAATCAATCATGGTTATCACGGCGCTGGTATAAATACATCCGGGGTAGGGTGGGAAGGGAGATTGGTGTTGTTGTATTTGGGTCACTGATTAATACACGCATACAGACACACACACACATACACACACATACACACACACACGGGAACCACAGCCGCAGTAAAAGACATATGTAATAGTATACACACACAGACACACGTGAAGACACACAAAGACACACGTAGAGACACAAACATACAGACACGCACACACACACAAACACACACACACTGATACAGACACGAACACACACACACACGCAGACAGACACACACGATAGCTTTAATCAGAGTACAAGACATGGGTCAGAAGACAGACAGTCAGACAGACACACACACACGCACACACACACACACACACACACACACACCTGCAGACATTGAATGACAATACAGGAAATGGGATGAATGTAGAGGACATGGGGTGACTGTAGAGGACATGGGGGTGACTGAAGAGGACATGGGGTGACTGTAGAGGACATGGGGGTGACTGTAGAGGACATGGGGGTGACTGTAGAGGACATGGGGGTGACTGTAGAGGACATGGGGGTGACTGTAGATGACTTTGGAGGAAACCCAAATTACGACATAACAGAAGAGTAAGGACATCACAGAGCAGTGCAAGACACGAGAGGACATTATGGACATATTAGAACAGTGCAGGACATCAGAGTACAGTGAGGACATAACGGAACAGAACAGGACACACGAGGACGGTAAGGACATAACAGAGCAGAGCAGGACACAAGAGGGCGGTAAGGACATAACAGAGCAGAGCAGGACACAAGAGGGCAGTAAGGAGATAACAGAACACAGAAGAGGGCGGTAAGGAGATAACAGAACACACAAGAGGGCGGTAAGGAGATAACAGAACACACAAGAGGGCGGTAAGGAGATAACAGAACACACAAGAGGACGGTAAGGAGATAACAGAACACACAAGAGGGCGGTAAGGAGATAACAGAACACACAAGAGGGCGGTAAGGAGATAACAGAACGCACAAGAGGGCGGTAAGGAGATAACAGAACTGTGCAGGACAGGATAGCGCAATAAAGGACTCACTACACTACATCTGTAGGAATAAGTTATGACACAAAAAAGACACCGGCAAATAGACATGTATAACTTGTCACTTGTGTGGAACAGAACAGGGCACTCACCTAATCACAGTCGGGTAGACCTCAGTGGACACAACAATGAAGACGGCCGCAGCACCTGCTACGAACACTCGACAACTGATGCACATGATAGTGATGGACATGTCCCTGTTGGCCATTGTGGGAACCACTGGTCACGTTTAGTGACCGGCGTTGGAGTGAAAAACAAGAAATCAATAGCGTGAAAAAACATTTATTTGTCAGTCGTTCTATCCTAGATACGTTTATCCATGTAATCGTTCATACAATATTATACAGACCATGCACACAGTATGATATGTTCTATTCGGACACCGAGATGTAGCATACAGTCTATCTAGCCTCTTTCCCCACCATTCACAGTGTGTCTATATTCTCCCAGCACCCACAATCTGTCTAGTCACTCTCCCCTAGCACCAACTGTCTGTCTATTTTTTCTCTCTCCCAGCACCCACAGTCTAGTCTATCTTTTCCAGCACCCACAGTCGGTCTAGCTTCTCCCGAGCATCCAAAGTCTGTCTAGTCTCTCTGCTCAGCACGTACATTCTGTCTAGTCTCTCTCTCCAAGAACTAACATTCTGTCTTGTCACTCTCTCTCTCCCAGCACCCACAGTCTGTCTGGTTTGTCCCCAGCACCCACAGTCTGTCTGGTTTGTCACCAGCACCCACAGTCTCTCTCGTCTCTCCCCCAGCACGAACAGTCTGTCTTGTCTTGCTTCTCTAGCACCCACAATCTGTTTAGCCTCCCTCCCTCCCCCAGCAACCACAGTCTAGCCTACCTCCCTCCCCCAGCAACCACAGTCTTTTCAGTCCCTCGTATAGCAGCCACAGTCGTTAAGTCTCCTCCCAAGCATCCACAGACTGTCTAGTCTCGCCCCTAGCATCCTTAGCCCGTCTACCCACTCTCCCCAAGCACCATCAGCTTGTCTAGTCTCTCTTTCCCAGCACCCACAGTCTGTCTTGTCTCTGTCTCCCAGCAACCATAGTCTGTTTAGTCTCTTTCACCACAACCTACATTATGTCTAGTCTCTACTCCCAGTACCCACAGTTTGTCTGGTTTCTCCCTAGTATCCAGACTGTTTTGTCTTTCTCTCCATGCTCCTAGATTATCCCTACCCCAGCAGCAATTTCTGTATAGTCTCCTTCCCAGTCCTGTCTTGTCTCTCTCTCTCACTCTCTCTCTCTCTCTCTCTCTCTCTCACCCCCCAGCACCCACATTCGGTCTAGAATATCTCTTCCATCACCCAAAGTATGTCTTGTCTCTCTTCCCCAGCATCCACATTCTGTCTAGTCTATATCTCTCATGACCCACAGTCTGTCTAGCCCACCCCTAGCACCAACAGTCTGTCTAGTCCCACCCCCCCCCCCCCACCCAGCACACACATTGTGTCTAGTCTCACTCTCTTCCAGCATCCATAGTCTGTCTTGTCTTTCTCTCTCTCTCTCCCCTTCCCCCAGCACCCACATTCTGTCTAGTCTATCTCTCACATTTGCCACAGTCTGTCTTGTCTCTCTTTCCCAGCATCCACATTCTGTCCAGTCTATTTCTCCCATCACCCGCTGTAAATTGTGTCTCTCTTCCCCAGCACCCAGAGCCTGTCCAGTCCCTGCCTAAGCAGCAAATTCTTTCTAGTCTCCTCCCAGCCCCACAGTCTAGTAAATACCCCAGAAGCCAAAGTCTGTCTAATCTCTCTTTCCCAGCCCCCACAGTCTGTCGAACCTCTCTCTCTTTCTCTCTCTGTCTCTTTCTCTCTCTCTCTCTCTCTCTCTCTCTCTCTCTCATTCTCTCTCGTTCCCTCTCCCTTTCTCTCTCTCTTTCTCTCTCTCTTTATCTCTCTCTTTCTCTCTCTCTTTATCTCTCTCTCTTTCTCTCTCTCTTTATCTCTCTCTTTCTCTCTCTCTTTATCTCTCTCTCTTTCTCTCTCTGTCTTTTTCTCTTTCTCTTTCTCTCCCATCTCTCTCTTTCTCTCTCTTTTCTCTCTCTCTTTATCTCTCTCTCTTTATCTCTTTCTCTCTTTCTCTCTCTGTCTTTTTCTCTTTCTCTTGCTATCCGTCTCTCTTTTTCTCTCTCTTTCTCTCTCTTTCTCTCTCTTTCTCTCTCTTTTTCTTTCTCTCTCTCTCTCTCTCTCTCTCTCTCTCTCTCTCTCTGTTTTTTTCTCTCTCTCTCTCCCTCTCTCTCTTTCCAAAGATCGTGGGTTCAGGTTCTAACGGAGCCAGAGGTTTTGTCAAAAAACTGACCTGACCTGCTAGGTCGATCTAGTGTATTGATTGGCACTTATAGAAAGAAGTAGAAAGGTAGAAGAACACTACATCTTTCTATGAGTGCCAATCAATACACTTTCTGTTACTTGATTAATACATAAAAATTAAAGGTTCCCCCTCTGTTTATTTATAGGTTGATTTGGGCTCAAAATGATAAAAAAGGCTTATATTTCCAGTACTCCAGAAGGCGTGAAGAAAGGTACCAAATCACCCCCCCCCCCCACCGACCCCCTCCCACCCCCCCCCCCCCCAAAAAAAAAAAACCTGCTGAAAGAAAGTATATCAACTTACAATGAAAGACGAGGGCCAGCATGGCGGTGAATGCGGCCATGCAGAAGTAGACCAGCGCTGTGTACCGTCGACCTATGCTGGGGGAGAGAGAGAATAAAGCCTGTAGTTTCCCTCATCTGTCGCTTGTCGTCTGCATACGTTTATCTGGTTATCAACTACAATATTTCACCCGTATTTATTTAACTTTTCTCCCGTTTATTACTTACAGTATTTTACCTACATTTGTGTTCGTTATCTAAAACTAACTACTGATCATTTAAATCATCCCACAGTACGATACACATTCATTTAAAGACTATAGAGACGTAAATATATCTATACTATAAATACACTCCCTTTCTGTATTTGAAGTGTTCATTATAAATTAACTGTTAACTTTTCCCAGCCCGTGACTAACACATGTGTTCAATTTTCAGTTACTGTTATGGCTGCAATGTTTAATTTACCAGTCATATTGGCGGTCAGGTTTTTGTGCATTTTTGTTGCTGCCATAATCAGTGAAAGTAAACTTTCGTTGGGATTATATCCCTTTGAAAAAGTTACATTTCATTGTTTTCTACCTTGAAACGAAGACTGCGAGTTAGTGGCATTAGTGGAGATCGTTGTTTTCTAGGTCAGATTTGGGGAACTGCCAACATGCTGAATTGTAACCATGAGTCAGGCCCTGAATCATTGCCCCATCACTCCAAAGGAGAGCTAAGGTGGTGGTAGCGCTATCTTTAGGAAGTTTTTAAAAGGGTAGGAAATTATAGGGAAGAGAAAAAGTGGGTCAGAAAGAATAAATACTTTATGTTAGCTTCACAAAATCGATCACAATAAGCGCACAAAGGACGTTGCGGCGATTAACTTTCATCAGTACACAAAGAACAATACAGTACACATACCCAAATATGCTCTAACTATAAAGTGACTACATAGGACTGTAAAAAAAAAAAAAATTATACTTATCTGTGTCCCTGGTGAAAAACTTCGTTCAAGAGGATGAACAGGACAGGTGCTAGCCTATATATCGGCAACGCGCGGACGGAAACGAAAACTGGGTCGGTATACCTGGGTAAAGGGCGGACTAGATGCTAACAGACACAATAGCGTACACTGAGTGTCTAGACGGGCGGGAGGGGTTGGCCAGTATGGCGTAACCAGAGTTGGGTCGTGGGTGGAAGAACTGGTTTAGGGCGCTCCTACAACTCCACCTAGGGCCGTGACTCAGGGGCCAGCTTCCTCCCCCTGTAAAAAGGAATTGGCTACATAAACTTCAAAGACGTACAATGAAATGGGACACTGACAGGTTCAAGAAACGAGGGCGTCCAAGAGAGTTTAAAGACGGAGGGCTCATGTCTGTCTCGCTCCTCCATAGAGTTTTATGTCAAATCAGTACTATTGTATGGGGCGGAAACATGGAGAACAACCAAGGCAATTACTAATAAATTACAGACATTCATTAACTGGTGCCTGCGCAGAATAGAGGGAATAAAATGGTATGATAGAATAACTAATATAGAACTTTGGGAGAGAACTAAACAGGCTCCAGTGGATCAGGAAGTGAGGAAAAGACGCTGGCGTTGGATAGGACACACACTGAGAAAACAGGAGAACAGCATTACTAGAATGTCTTTGCATTGAAACCCACAGGGGCATAGGAATAAATTAAGGCCAAAAAACACATGGAGAAGAGAGCTGGAGAACGAGGTTAGAAAGATGGGGAGGACATGGGGAGAGCTCCATGCAATGGCGAAGGATAGAACGACTTGGCGTGAGTTGGTTGAGGGCCTATGCTCCATTGGGGGGATAGAAAGGCAGAAAAAGAAAGAAGAAGAAGACGACAGCAGAGAAGACCAAGATAAGAATAAAACCTTTACTACCTCGGGTGAAACTGGGCAGTTAAATCTAGTACATATAAACATATATCAATGTGAACTTATGTATTTATAACTATGAAGATATTAAAGTCAGGGTCTATATATAAATTATTAACACTATAAAGATATAAAGGTAATATTCTATATATGAAACGATAATCAAAATAACGATAAAAGAGCAAAATTGTCCTCATTCTGCGTTCATTCAGAGATGTAACTGTGATATGGATGCAACATTTGCGACTTTATATCGACGCATCCTACTTTTGCAGGCATTTGCTGACCGGGTTGGACATCTTGTATCATCATTATCAGGTGCCTTGCCTACTGGCGTGGGCGATTATGCCTCTCCACAATCTGCGATCTCCTGCAGCATGTATCAGTTCATGTGCTGACACACCCCCATGCCATGCAACAAGACAGATCCGTGTATGTAAAACGATAATAGATTTAAAGATATCAAGGTAAGGTTCCAGATCCAGAAGGAGCACGGGAACTCACCAATTGTTGAAATAGTAGGTAGCCATGACGAACGGGATCTCGATGGCTTCTACGAGAAACATGTTGAGGTAGACATTTCCGGCCAGACCTGACACGCCCAGGATGATTCCATAGCCGACCAGCGAGGTGGTGAACCTGGGGGAAGAAAAGTGAAGGTTGTGTGAACCTGGGGAGAGATGGAAGGTTGTGTCAACCTGGGCAGAGATGGAAGGTTGTGTGAACCTGGGGAGAGATGGAAGGTTGTGTGAACCTGGGGAGAGATGGAAGGTTGTGTGAACCTGGGGAGAGATGGAAGGTTGTGTGAACCTGGGGCGAGATGGAAGTTTGTGTGAACCTGTGGAGAGATGGGAGGTTGTGTGAACCTGGGGAGAAATGGAAGGTTGTGTGAACCTGGGGAGAGATGAAAGGTTGTGTGAACCTGGGGAGAGATGGGAGGTTGTGTGAACCTGGGGGAGAGATGGGAGGTTGTGTGAACCTGGGGAGAGATGGAAGGTTGTGTAAACCTGGGGAGAGATGGAAGGTTGTGCAAACCTGGGGAGAGATGTGTGGTTGTGAACCTGTGGGAGAGATGAGAGATTTTTAAACGGGTTGGGGGTGGGAAATGTGAACCAGGGTGTGAGGCATTGAAGGATGTCAACCTGAAGAGGAGATTACGAATTTTGGGAGATTGTCAACCTGGAGGGTGGGGGGAGGGGGAAGGGTAGATTAGATCATGTGAACTGGGGGAGGGGTGGGGGAGAGATTGAAAACTCGGGGTGGGAGAAGGTGGGTATGGCGGGATTTATGCACCTGGTGAAATCGGAGATTGTGAACCTAGGGTAGAAGGTGGATATTATTTACTAAAGGAGAGACTGTGAACCTGATCGGGCGGGGGGGGGGGGGGATTAGGGATTGTTAACCTGGAGGGGGGATTTGGAGATTGTGATCCTAGGGTTATAAACCGAGGAGGGGAATCGAAGATTGTAAAACTGAGCGATTGTAAACTGGGAAGTGGGGGGGGGGGGGGGGTATTTTTAGCCTGGTGGATATTGTGAGCCTTTAGTAAGACTTCGTGAATTCAGAAAGGGGAGGGGGGTGGAGATACAAGATAACACTGTTAGCCTGTCATACATTACAGCACTGTTAGCATAACAAGACAGTTGGTCTATCATACAAGATAACAAAGTTGACCTATCATGCAGTACAACACTGTTGATATACAACAAAGCACTGTTGGCCTACTGTACAACATAACACCTACCATAAAAAAACAACTCTGTAGGCCCACCATACAACATAACACGGCTGGTCTACCATACAATTCAACTCTGTAGGCCTACCATACAACATAACACAGTTAGCTAACCATACAACATAACACTTTTAGCCTCTCATAGAATAAAACACCGTTGACATCTCATACGAGATAACACTGTTGGCCTCTCATAGAAGATAACAGTATTAGCATAACAAACAAGAAAGCACGACTGACATAATGTACAAGACAACACTGTGAGCCTACCATACAAACTGTTGTGTCAAAGTGAGCCTGGCCATTCTCCAGCCACGGTAGACGTCCACATAGGTGTACTTTTGTCCGCTCTCTAGAGTCTCCCTCTCTCTCTCAGCGACTTTCTGTGAATAGACAAGTTGCAATGTCTGTCTGTCTGTCTATCTGTCTGTCTATCTGTCTATCTGTCTGCCTGCCTGCCTGTCTGTCTGTCTGTCTGTCTGTCTGTCTGTCTGTCTGTCTGTCTGTCTGTCTGTCTGTCTGTCTGTCTGTCTGTCTGTCTGTCTGTCTGTCTGTCTGTCTGTCTGTCTGTCTGTCTGTCTGTCTGTCTGTCTGTCTGTCTGTCTGTCTGTCTGTCTGTCTGTCTGTCTGTCTGTCTGTCTGTCTGTCTGTCTGTCTGTCTGTCTATCTATCTATCTATCTATCTATCTATCTATCTATCTATCTTAGATCTGTCTGTCTGTCTGTCTGTCTGTCTGTCTGTCTGTCTGTCTGTCTGTCTGTCTGTCTGTCTGTCTGTCTGTCTGTCTGTCTGTCTGTCTGTCTGTCTAAGTATGCTAACAGTGTAGTAATTTCCAATCTATCTATTATATTTAGTAAAATGTAGGCATACTTTGAGTACAGTGTTAGAAAGATGTTGTTTATGATGCCTCTTATTATTATTACTATTATTATTATTATTATTATTATTATTATTATTACTATGTGCTAAAACAATGTGTGCATAAATAATGTATGCATGGCGTGAGGCCAGAAGGGCAGAATGTAAGACGGGCCAGTGTGCTCAATTCTTAACCCCTTGAAAAAAGTTTGTTCGTTTGTTCCATCCATCCAGACTGTCGATGTATCCTACCAGACTGTCACTGTATCATTCCAGACTGTCGCTGTATCCTACCAGACTGTTACTGTATCATTCCAGTCTGTCGCTGTATCCTACCAGCCTGTCACTGTATCATTCAAGACTGTCGCTGTATCCTACCAGACTGTCGCTGTATCCTACCAGATTGTCACTGTATCCTGGCAGTCTGTCGCTGTATCCTTCCAGACTGTCACTGTATCCTAGCAGACTGTCGCTGTATCCTGGCAGACTGTCACGGTATCCTGGCAGACTGTCACTGTATCCTGGCTGACTGTCACTGTATACTGGCAGACTGTCGCTGTATCCTCCCATACTGTTACTGTATAGTTCCAGACTGTCGCTGTATCCTGCCATTCTGTTACTGTATCCTGCCAGACTGTTACTGTATCCTTCCAGACTGTCGCTGTATCCTTCCAGACTGTCGCTGTATCCTTCCAGACTGTCGATGTATCCTGGCAGACTGTCACGTTATCCTGGCAGACTGTCACGTTATCCTGGCAGACTGTCACGTTATCCTGGCAGACTGTCACTGTATCCTGGCACACTGTCACTGTATCCTGGCAGACTGTCACTGTATCCTGGCAGACTATCACTGTATTCTGGCAGACTATCACTGTATTCTGGCAGACTATCACTGTATCGTGCAAGACTGTCAATTTAACATGCCAGACTGTCACTGTATCCTGGCAGACTGTCACTGTATCCTGCCAGACTGTCACAGTATTCTGCCAGACTGTCTTTAAATCTGGCCAGATTATAACTATTACTTGTCAGAATGTGACAGTCCACAAATACACTATTCCACTGACACAATAAAGCTAGCAGGAGTCTGCACTGTCAGTGTACCTTTGGTGGTCTCCCCTTACATGTGTGGATTCGCATATTTGAATCACTTCTGATTTCCATTCGTTTTTCACACTACGCACACTGTGTTTAAAGATTGTTTCAAGATTACATTTTAGTTTACGAGAGAGAGAGAGAGAGAGAGAGAGAGAGAGAGAGAGAGAGAGAGAGAGAGAGAGAGAGAGAGAGAGAGAGAGAGAGAGAGAGAGAGATCACAGAGAGAGTGTGTGTGTACTAGGATATATGGTATGAGCTTACATTGATGTATATCAATATGTGCAACATATGCTAGCATGTTTTAGTTGTATATGTTTGTATTGCATATGTATCATTATAATTCTGTCATCCCCTTGTAGGATGCAATTTTGCGTTATTTGAAGCCCTACTCTGGCTCTTGCCATTGGCCGCAATATAGCCCGGCCACAAATAAGGTCTAATGGCTGAACGCGGTTTTTAGGCCCTCTCCACGGGTGATCCTCATCCACATGGTGGCACTTAGTGTCATCAGGTGTTTATCGCTTGTGTGATGTCCTGGTGGGGGTAAAAGAAGATAAAGATATTGCGTATGTTTGTATTGATCCACAGCCTCACTTTGATTTTCTGCAGACATTTCTCCGGGTTGTATTCTCTTTTATTCATCCTGGCGATTTGATCCACCACTTTGGCCGCCTCCTCCACCCGTCCTTTGACGGTCAGCCACCGGACACTCTCTGGCATGTAGCTGTTGGCAACAAGAACATTAAAAGTTAACCTAAATCAACGGTTCTCAACTTGTAGGTCAGGGAGAGGAGGGGGGGGGGGGGGCTGAGTGGTCTCGAGGTATGGTGTCCGCCTCGTGTGCTAGAGATCCCGGGTTTAGGCCCTGGTGAATGACTTCTAGTTATTTCCCATGGTCTCTAGGTAGTAAGACCGGATGCCCGTGTGTATTATGGCGCACGTGAAAAATCCTTGGCAGTTGGAAATCGAAAAGAATACCCTAACGGCGCTGCCCCGGAAAAAATTTTAAGTTTAAAATCTGCCCAAAATAGTTCTGGATCTTCGCCGGAGCAACGGAGTTTGTACACTGCACTGAGATTTTCAGACTCGAGCTTGAGTTGGGAGAAGAACGGAGCACTTATGGGTTACTCCCGAGTGCCATGATGTTGATCCGTTAATCAAACAAACAAACGTGTAGGTCGCGACCCATTTTTGGGTCAAATGACTCTCTCCCAGGGTCACTTAAACCATCGAAAAAACAGATAGTCATTAAAGTTATGAAGTGGTAACGAGAATAATTGTATCTTTGGGGGTAGGGGGATAAGGGGGTCACCACATCATAAGGGTCTGTATGAAAGGGTTGCCGCATTAGAAATATCGAGAACAACTGATCTAGAGCAATGGATTAGTTCCACGTTAGTATCCTCAGACCCCGCCCATAAACACACTAGCTTTCTTCTGACTGGTAGTTCCTGAGCCACGTGACCTTCGCACAAGGTTACGGGGGTGTTCCGTAATGCAGTTGATATCGCGTGTTGTATATTTCAGCACGACAACGATTTTAACACTCCAAAACCATGGAGAAACTCGATATAACACAACTACCATAGAGCGTGCTGCAACCTATGTCACAAGCATTCTCTTTCTCGGAATGACATCGCAAGACATCGCAGAAACCAAACACACCCGTAACCTTCAGGAAAGTGTCCAGCCCAACAAACTTGCGAATGAAAAGTGACCTACTCTGTTTAGGAGGACTAACGTCGAACTAACTGAGCAATGATGTTCAATTTGGTTGTGGTGGTGATGGTGATGGTGGTGGGAGGGGGGGGAAGGGGGCGTTGAGGAAGTTTTAAAGGGAAGTCGCGCAATTTTGAAAATGAGTGCATCTGTAATTGTATTAATCTGGATTGTCAGTTTTAACGGTCATGAAAACAAAACAGTATTGCCAGCTTGATGTGGAGAGTGTCGAACATCAAACCGAAAATAGCAGATATCATCTATACAACACAGTGTCAAACATTGATATTTGGACACTAAATTATCATTTGTTTTCAGGATTGTTTCTTTCATTATTTAGGGAGTCGCCGTGGCGTTAGCTGCTAGCTCCCGCCTGCGGATCGAAAGGTCGTGGGTTCGCGTCCTGACGCAGCCGGACTTTTTTTTCTTCAAAATGACTGACACCCAGGTCGACCAAGCCTTGAGTGGGTATCAGGTGCAGTCCTGGAAAGTAAAGGCGACCGCATAGTGCTGACTGGTCTATAAAAATATAGGTCTAGCCCTGTATTCTAGCCTAAAGGCGGGAAAAAAGGACATACTTTTTTTTTCTTTTTTTTAATATCGTTATTTGACACTTTGAATTGTGTATGTGTTTTTTTCTCCACGTTTTTGTCACAATTTTTTGATTTCTTTTTTCCCCTCCTGTTGTCCTTCTCTTTTGCAATCACATTTTCGGTTAGTTCGATGTTAGTCTACCCAGACCCCAGCCATATACACACTAGCTCACTTCTGATTGGTTGTTACTGAGCCTCATAACCTTCGCACACTGTTAAGGGGATGTTTCATAATGACGTTGATATCTCGTGCTGTATATTTCAGGACTCCAAAAACATGCGAGAAACTGGCCCGAACACAACACCCCTAGAGAGTGCTGCAACCTATGTCACAGGCGTTCTCTTTCTCGGAATGAAAACGTAAATGCAAGACATCACAGAAACCAAACAGAGCGGGACACACCCGTAACCTTCAGGAAAGTCGGCTAGCCCAACAAACTTGTAGATGAAAGGTGACCTACTCTATTTGGGGAGACTAACGTCGAACTAACCACATTTTCTGGTGAAAAAAAAAAGGTTTTAAGGGGAGGGGGTAATTTAAACGCTGAACTGATTGAATCTCGACGTGTTCTGACAAACTTGATAATACACACAATGCATAGCATAGCGAGGTCGCTGACTAAGTCTAAAGAAGTCACGTGATAAAGTCGGCTAACACTGCCTTTAAAGGACTTGCAACATACATGGGCGAGACACAGGTAGACAGATTTACATACAGACAGGGAGGGAAAGGGGTGGGGGCATAGTGGTCTCGTAGCATGGCGTCCGCCTCGAGTACTTGAGGTCTCGGGTTCAGGCCCTGGTGACACCTATGAGGGATTCTTTTTTACGTGAACTTCTAGAAATTTCCGCTGGTCTCTGGATGGTAAGATCGGATGCCCGTGTGTATTGTTGCGCATGTAAAAAAAAAAATCAGTTGGCAGTTGGGAATCGAAAAGGGTAGCCTAACGGTGCTGTCCGGGCATATTTTTTGTGTTAAACAACTACTTAAAATGTTTTCCAGGATCCTCGCCGGTGCTACGGAGTTCTTCAGACTCAGGCTTAAGTTAGAGGTAGAACCAATCACTTATGCGTTACTACCCTTGTGCCATGATGTTGATCCGTTGTTGAAACCATAAACCATAAACAAACGAATAGACTGGCAGAGATACATACATACATGCAGCCATTCACACCGACAACAAAACAAACGGGCAAATAGAGAGATATGCAGATTGATAGACTGAGGGATAATCAGGAGAAATACATGTTGTTGGCACTTGATAATAGTGTTATACTGTGCCTTGAGGATGTATAGGACTCATAGCCTATTACGATGGCGAGTGTGAGTAGCAAGACCCGCCCGCGTTAAGAAAAGTCTTCCACGATTACAGCATGGGATTTCAGGACCATTGTTGTCAACATATGTGTTTAGTCCTGTTTCTTCTCAGACGCTCAGCTCTCATCCTTGCTGCAATCATTTCCTTATTCATTCGCGTTCCCGCCCTGATTTGGCCCGTCCACACAACACGCTCCATGGTATTTTGTTCCTACGAATCCACCTCAGTCCCTGTGGCATTCATGTTCCGCTTGCACACATCTCTAGATCATAGCAGATATCAGCCCCGACATCTTTTATACGTCTATAATTCGCCATGGAGCAGTGGTTCTCAACCTGTCGTTTGCGACCCCCTTTTTTAGTCGAAAGACCCTTTCACAGGGTTCGCCTAAAACCATTGGAAAACACATATTCATTGAAGCTATGAAGTAAAATAATTGTTTGGGGGTCGCCACAACATGAGTTAACTATATTAAAGTATTTAAGGGTCGCCCCATTAGGACGGTTGAGAGTCACTGCCATAGAGGATGCGCCAAGGGGACGTACATACACAAAGCATATAGAGACGGTGAGACAAAATGTGCATAACACACTATAACCCTTGATCCGTTAGGGTCGGGGAGGTGTATCGATCGAAGCACTAGCATAAAAAACGCGCAACCTTTCTCTCGTCTTCCGCTTGAGAAATAAGTATATGATACCTTAGTACTGTCCATTTCTTGATGTAATTTCAGGTTCTTCTTTGCTCTCCTACGCCTTGCGTTGGTTTCGACAGTGGTATCAGAGAGCCGACCGTTTAGAAAGCAATGGCATACTACTGGATGTAAATTTGCCTAGTGAAACCACACAACAGCCAGGGGCTGATAGGGTTGGTTCTGCAAAGTCTTGTAAAGGATACACAACTAACTGACCTTTGCTCTCCCTTTCTCTGACTATCCACCGCCCTCTTTACCCTAATGGGAGATATCTATTTCGATGAACAGATCAACAGACAGACAAATATGGACAAATGTGCTGACAAACGTACGGACAGACAGACAGAAACAAGGGACAGTAATCTTACAAGTATCCTACAAGAAAAGGCGCACACATCATGGCGCAGAGAAAGTGCATCCATCGCCAGTCTGGCAACATCCAAGCAGCCAAGGGAAGCAGTGAGGCGCCGATAGCGGCAAAGGGTAGTGAGGCAGGGATCACCCGCCATCTTGGTGAGACAAACTCTAGGATGTAAGGCACATGTACCACCAGGTAGGCGCCAATAGCAGCTCCGATACCAAACCTGATGAGGACGACGATGATAATGATGATAGATCTACCACCACCACCACTACTACTACTACTACTACTACTACTACTACTACTACTACTACTACTACTACTACTACTACTACCACTACTACCATTACTACTACTAGTACTACTACTATTACTACTACCAGCACTACTACTACTACTACTACTACTACTACTACTACTACTACTACTACTACTACTACTACTACTACTACTACTACTACTACTACTACTACTTCTACTACTACTACTACTACTACTACTACTACTACTACTACTACTACTACTACTACTACTACTACTACTACTACTACTACTACTACCACTACTACTAATACTACTACTACCATTACTACTACTACTACTACTATTACTACTACCAGCACTACTACTACTACTACTACTACTACTACTACTTCTACTACTACTACTACTACTACTACTACTACTACTACTACTACTACTACTACTACTACTACTACTACTACTACTACTACTACTTCTACTACTTCTACTACTACTACTACTACTACTACTACTACTACTACTACTACTACTACTACTACTACTACTACTACTACTACTACTACTACTTCTACTACTTCTACTACTACTACTACTACTACTACTACTACTACTACTACTACTACTACTACTACTACTACTACTACTACTACTACTACTACTACTACTACTACTACTACTACTACTACTACTACTACTACTATAACTACTACTACTTCTACTACTTCTACTACTTCTACTACTTCTACTACTACTACTACTACTACTACTACTACTACTACTACTACTTCTACTACTTCTACTACTACTACTACTACTACTACTACTACTACTACTACTACTACTACTACTACTACTACTACTACTACTACTACTACTACTACTACTACTACTACTACTACTACTACTACTACTACTACTACTTCTACTACTACTACTACTACTACTACTACTACTACTACTACTACTACTACCACTACTACTAATACTACTACTACCATTACTACTACTACTACTACTATTACTACTACCAGCACTACTACTACTACTACTACTACTACTACTACTACTACTTCTACTACTACTACTTCTACTACTACTACTACTACTACTACTACTACTACTACTACTACTACTACTACTACTACTACTACTACTACTACTACTACTACTACTACTACTACTTCTACTACTACTACTACTACTACTACTACTACTACTACTACTACTACTACTACTACTACTACTACTACTACTACTACTACTACTACTACTACTACTACTACTACTACTACTACTACTACTACTACTACTACTACTACTACTACTACTACTACTACTACTTCTACTACTTCTACTACTTCTACTACTTCTACTAATGCTAATGATAATCATAATAATAATAGTAAAAAAAGGTGAAGTAGAAGAAAGAAAAAAAATGTGCGTTTGTGTGTATGCGTATGTGTGAAAGAGGCTGTATCATGGACACAGAGGAACGATTTGAGATTATATCATAAACAGGAACAAATAAATAATTGATTCGAGAGTATATCATAAATAGGAACAAATAAATGATTGATTCGAGAGTATATCATAAACAGGAACAAACATCATGAACAAGGAACAAAGGAATGATAAGAAATTATATCATAAACAAACGACTGATTCAAAATTAAATCATAATCAGTAACAAATGCATGCTATGAGATTATATCATAAACATGAACAAACAAAGGAATGTAGCGAGAGTATATCATAAACATGAACAAACAAATGAATGTGGTGAGAATTTATCATAAACAGAAACAAACAAAGGAATGAGGTGATATTATATCATAAACATGAACAAACAAAGGAATGTGGCGAGAGTATATCATAAACATGAACAAACAAATGAATGTGGTGAGAATTTATCATAAACAGGAACAAACAAAGGAATGAGGTGAGATTATATCATAAACAGGAATAAATAAATGATTGATTCTAGAGTATATCAAAAACAGGAACAAATAACTTACTGATTCGAGAGTATATCATAAACATAAACAAACAAAGGAATGAGGCGACATTATATCATAAACAGGAACAAAGAAAGGAATAAGGGGAGATTATATCATATACAGGAAAATCCAAAGACTGAGTTACCTGAAGACGGCAAACATTGGCCAAGAATTGGACAACCCGGCCCCCACGTTGAACAGCGCGTGGACTAGAAGCGTGCAGAAGTGGACATGTTTGCGTCCGAACTCGTCTGCCAGGAACCCACACAGGACAGCTCCGACCATAACCCCGGCCATTTGGATGGAGGACAGCGAGGATACAACCCACTTGTGGTCACACACTAGGTCCCACTGTGGATGTAAAGACACGTAACCTAATGATAGTCGATTCTGAACATTATCACTTTTATCTTTCCCAGGTTCTCATCGAGATAAACAAATACCCTTGATCACCTACCCAAGTCTCATACCTGACATATCCGTAAAAAGTAAAGTAAGTAAAGAACCATTTCCCAAGCCAAACGGCACATTACCTCCCAGTACTGCACCTGGTACACAGTCAAGGCTGGGTCGACCTGAGAGCCAAGGTCAGTTTTGAAAAAAAAACAGTCTAGCCCCGTCACGAACTGAACCCACGACCTTCCGATCAGCAGGCGAACGTCTAGCCGCTACACCACGGTGGCTCGTTTATATGTTCGTACCTCTCATAATTGTATTTCTCACTTGTTAACACCTTAAATGATATTGCTGAATTATAAACCTCACTTGGCTCAACTTGTGCACTCGTGTATCCACATCTCTTGCCTAGCTTGGCTCAACTTGTACCCTGGTGTACACACATGTCATGCCTCGCCTGGCTCAGCTTGTACCCTGGTGTCTCCACATCGCATGCCTCGCTTGGCTTAACTTGTACCCTCGTGTATCCACATGCCATGCCTCGCATGGCTCAACTTGTATCCTCGTGTATCCACATCTCATACTTTGCTTGGCTCAGCTTGTACCTTCGTGTATCCATATACCATGCCTCGCTTGGCTCAGCTTGTACCCTCGTGTATCCACATCTCATTCCGTGCTTGGCTCAACTTGTACCCTAGTGTACCCACATCTCATGCCTTGCTTGGCTCAGTTTGTATCCCGATGTATCCACATCTCATGCCTCGCTTGGCTCAACTTGTACCCTTGTGCATCCACATCTCATGCCTCGCTTGGCTCAACTTGTACACTTGTGCATCCACATCACATTCCTAGCTTGGCTCAACTTGTATCCTTGTGCATCCACATCATATTCCTAGCTTGGCTTAGCTGAGGAAATGTAATGATAATCAAGTAGAGGGATATTAGAATGATATCCCTTATAACACCACCAGAGCCCTAGATAGAACCTCTGCCCTGATACAATGCGCCCCCCCCCAAACTCTCATAACAACAGAGCTGTTTCCTCATTACACACACACACACACACACACACACACAAAACCCACCCACCCACCCACCCCCCCCACACACACAAACACAAACACAAACACAAACACACACAAACGCACACACACAAACACACACAAAGACACACACAAAGACACACACACACACACACACACAAAGACACACACACACAAAGACACACACACACACAAAGACACACACACAAAGACACACACACACAAAGACACACACACACACACACACAAAGACACATACACACACAAAGACACACACACACACAAAGACACACACACACACACAAGACACACACACACACACAAAGACACACACACAAAGACACACACAAAGACACACACACAAAGACACACACACACAAAGACACACACACACAAAGACACACACACACACAAAGACACACACACACAAAGACACACACACACAAAGACACACACACACACACAAAGACACACACACACACACACAAAGACACACACACACACAAAAGACACACACACACACACACACACACACACACACACACACACACAAAGACACACACACACACAAAGACACAACAGAAAACGTAAATATTGGATTCTTGGCTAGCTCAGTAGTGAAACAGATACATGGAAATTTGTTCAGTCGATCGATCTCGTTTAACATCCGTATTTGAGATTACGGTACTTCTCCACATGGTGTGATGCATATAAATGAATATTTGAAATCGTTTTTACTTCTCTACAAGGTGTGATACAAATAATAATAATTTTGAGATTGTGGTACTTCTCCACAAGGTGTGATACAGATCGATGAAATTTTTGAGATTGTGGTACTTCTCCACAAGGTGTGATACAGATCGATGAAATTTTTGAGATTGTGGTACTTCTCCACAAGGTGTGATACAGATCGATGAAATTTTTGAGATTGTGGTACTTCTCCACAAGGTATGATACAGATCGATGAAATGTTTGAGATTGTGGTACTTCTCCACAAGGAATGACACAGATAGGTCAAATTTTGAAATTGTGGTACTTCTCCACATGGTATCATTCAGATAGATCTATTTTTGAGATTGTGGTACATTTCCATAAGGTATGAAAGAGAGAGATCCAATTTTGAGATTGTAGTACTTCTCCATATGGTGTGATACAGAAAGATAAAATTTTGAGATTGTGGTACTCCATATGGTATGATACAGACAGATCAAATTTTACGACTGTGGTACTTTCTTACATGGTAGGATACAGACAGATCAAATTTTAAGACTGTGGTACTTCCTTACATGGTAGGATACAGACAGATCAAATTTTAAGACTTTGGTACTTCCTTACATGGTAGGATACAGACAGATCAAATTTTAAGATTGTTGTACTTCTCCACATGTTTGGATAATCTGTTTATTATAGAAGGTTGCAGTGCTTGTCATCGTGTTTGCAGTTGTAAAACGGGTACAACTCGGATAAAAACAAAGCCATACGCATAAAACAGTAAAACATACAGGAAACACATATACAACACAGATAAAACATAGATAACACAGATGAATTATAGATAAACCAATTAAAACATAGGTAAAACATACACAGATCCAATAAAACGGATAAAATACATACAACATAGAAAAAACGGATAAATTATAGATAAAGAGATAAACGTAGGTAAAACATATAATTCCCAGGTCGACCCAGCCTTGAGTGGGTACCGGGAAAGTAAAGGCGGCCGGCGTGATGCTGACCACATCACCCATCTTGTGCCGATTGGTCTATAAAAATATAGGTCTAGCCCTATAGGCCCTATACGCTTAAAGGCGTAGAAAATGGTCCTTTACTAAAAAAAAAAAAAAAACATAGAATCGATAACACGGATACAAGAGATGAAACCTAGGTAAAACAGATAAAGCACATATAACAGATAAATCATTGATAAAACAGATAAAAATAGTTTTAATCCAACAAAACAGATAATACAGATAAAACGTGGGTAAAACAGATAAGACATATAAAATATAGATACAAACACAGAAACCACAGCGAGCAACTGACCTCCGTCACGGAAGTGGACGCGCCATCAGGATCCAGAAAGATTCTCCTGGAGCAGAAGCTGGAGTTGAGGCCGCATTCTTTGTGTGTGGGCCGCGGAGAGTGGAGAGAGGAGAAGTTGTTCTTGTCCACGCCACATGTGTCATCGGAGCCACCCTCGGGCACACAGCACCAGTCGGGCTCATATGCCACGTAGGACATGATCGTCATGCTCCACTGGATAGGCATCTTAGGCATTGCCAGGATCAAGATGGTCACGACCTGGAAGTATCCTTCGTTGCCAATATCCTTGAGAATGTCTGCTAAGTTCATGACAGCTGGTTGGAGTGTGGGCCTTCAGGAAGCGGGCTCGATCGTTCACGTTTCTTTAGGAGGCAGGACAGAAATATAGGAGACGGGAGACTGTCCTGGGAGACAGGACGCATTTAAAAATGCTTGTGAGTTACTGACGACAGAATACTTTTCTGTGACAGTATAGAAATCTTCGGGGAAATAGGGGGAAGCGATCTGGGTTAGTCTTTTAGAGACTGACTACTGTTGAATGTGAGTGAGTGGTCAACGTTGTGTGAGAGTGGTCAGTGTTGTGTGAGAGTGGTCAGTGTTGTGTGAGAGTGGTAAGTATTGTGTGAGAGTGGTCACTGTTGTGTGAGAGTGGTGTGTGAGAGTAATCACTTTTGTGTGAGAGTGGTGTGTGGATTCGGTCACTGTTGTGTGAGAATGGTGTGTCAGAGTAATCACTATTGTGTGAGAGTGGTCACTGTTGTATGAGACTGATCACTGTTGTGTGAGAGTGGTGTGTGAGAGTGGTGTGTGAGAGTGGTGTGTGAGAGTGGTCACTTTTGTATTAGAGTGGTTTGTGAGAGTGGTGTTTAAGAGTGGTAACTGTTGTGTGAGAGTGGTGTGTGAGAGTGGTGTGTGAGAGTGGTCACTTTTGTGTGAGAGTGGTGTGTGTGAGTGGTCACTTTTGTGTGAGCGTGGTGTGTGAGAGTGGTCACTTTTGTGTGAGAGTGGTCACTTTTGTGTGAAAGTGGTTTATGAGTGTGGTCACTTTTGTGTGAGTGTGGTGTGTGAGAGTGGAGCGTGAGAGTGATCACTGTTGTGTGAGAGTGATCACTATTGTGTGAGAGTGGTCACTTTTGTGTGAGAGTGGTCACTGTTGTGTGAGAGTGATCACTGTTGTGTGAAAGTGATCACTATTGTGTGAGAGTGGTCACTGTTGTGTGAGAGTGATCACTGTTGTGTGAGAGTGGTCACTGTTGTGTGAGAGTGGTCACTGTTGTGTGAGAGTGGTCACTGTTTTGTGAGAGTGATCAGTGTTGTGTGAGAATGATCACTGTTGTGTGAGAGTGATCACTGTTGTGTGAGAGTGATCACTATTGTGTGAGAGTAGTCACTGTTGTGTGAGAGTGATCACTATTGTGTGAGAGTGATCACTGTTGTGTGAGAGTGATCACTGTTGTGTGAGAGTGGTCACTGTTGTGTGAGAGTGATCACTGTTTTGTGAGAGTGATCACTATTGTGTGAGAGTGGTCACTGTTGTGTGAGAGTGGTCACTGTTGTGTGAGAGTTGTCAATGTTTTGTGAGAGTGGTCACTGTTGTGTGAGAGTTGTCACTGTTGTGTGAGAGTGGTCACTGTTGTGTGAGAGTGATCACTGTTGTGTGAGAGTGGTCACTGTTGTGTGTGTGAGAGTGGTCACTGTTGTGTGAGAGTGATCACTGTTGTGTGAGAGTGATCACTGTTGTGTGAGAGTGGTCACTGTTGTGTGAGAGTGGTAACTAGTGTATGAGGCTGGTCAATGTTGTGTGAGAGTGGTGTGCGAGAGTGGTGCGTGAGAGTGATCACTGTTGTGTGAGAGTGATCACTATTGTGTGAGAGTGGTCACTATTGTAACGAGATTAACTCTGATTTGACGAAACATGCAATATAATGTCAGTTGCTGCAAATATCGTCCCTTGACAGCCTGTTGGACCAGCTAGATCGTTGACAAAGTTGTTGAGGCTTACATTCAGTCGATCGATTGTGGAACGTTAACATCTGCAGAGCGTTCTGTTTATGTATACACACTTCATCTGTTCGCTACAACTAATGTTGCAAACACTTCAGTCACTAGTGAACACGTCTGCTGGTCTCACTAACTACTCATTAACTATCCAAACAGTTCCTTCATTAGTACACACATCTGATGCTTTAACTAAATGCCCAAACACTGCAGTCACTACAACAAAAATCTGCTGGTTTAACTAGCTACCCAAACACTGCAGTAACTATAACATACATCTGGTGGTTTAACTAACTGCCAAGACTATTTAATCACTATAACATATATCTGCTGGTATAACTAACTACCCAAACACTTTAGTCACTATAACATACATCTGCTGGTTTAACTAATCACTCATAAACTTTAGTCACTATAACATGCAACTGCTAATTTAGCTAACTACTCAGGCACTTTAGTCACTATAACATAAATCTGCATGTATAATTAACTACGCAAACACATTAGTCACTATAACATACATCTGCTGGTTTAACTAACTACCCAACACTTCTGTCACGTTAACATACATCTGCTGCTTTAACAAACTACCTAACACTAGAGTAACTTTAACATACATCTGCTGGTTTAACAAACTACCTAACACTAGAGTAACTTTAACATACATCTGCTGGTTTAACAAACTACCTAACACTAGAGTAACTTTAACATACATCTGCTGGTTTAACAAACTACCTAACACTAGAGTAACTTTAACATTCATCTGCTGGTTTAACTAACTACCCAACATTTCAGTCACTTTAACATATATCTGCTGGTTTAACTAAGTACCCAAACACTTCAGTCACTTTAACATATATCTGCTGGTTTAACTAAGTACCCAAACACTTCAGTCACTATAACATGCATCTGCTTGTTTAACTAGCTATCCAAAAACTTCAGTCACTTTAACATACATCTGATGATTTAACTAGCTACCCAAACACTTCAGCCACTATAACATACATCTGCTTGTTTAACTAGCTATCCAAACACTTGAGTCACTATAACATACATCTGCTGATTTAACTAGCTACCCAAACACTTCAGCCATTATAACATACATAACACGTCTGATGGTTTAACTAAGTACCCAAACACTTTAGTCACTATAACATACATTTATTGGTTTAACTAGCTACCCAAACACTTCAGTCACTATAACATTCATCTACCTATTTAACTAACCACCCAAACACTTCAGTCACTATAACATACATTTGTTAGTTTAAATAGCTACCCAAACACTTCAGTCACTATAACATACATCTGCTGGTTTAACTAACTACCCAAACACTTCAGTCACTATAACATACATGTTCTTGTATAACCAAACTACCCAAACACTTCAGTCACTATAACATACATCTGCTGGTTTAACTAACTACCCAAACACTTCAGTCACTATAACATACATGTTCTTGTATAACCAAACTACCCAAACACTTCAGTCACTATAACATGCATCTGCTTGTTTAACTAACTACCCAAACACTTCAGTCACTTTAACATACATCTGATGATTTAACTAGCTACTCAAACACTTCAGCCACTTTAACATACATCTACTGGTTTAACTAACTACCCAAACACTTTAGTCACTATAACATACATCTGCTGATTAAACTCACTTCCCAAATAGTTTTTTCAACAGTGAACAAAGCTGATGGTTTAACTAACTACACAAACACTTTGGTCATTATAACATACATCTGCTGGTTTAATTAACTACCAATATACATCTGCTGGTTTAATTAACTACCCAAATACTTCAGTCACTGTAACATGCAGCTGATGGTTCAACTAATCACTCAAAAACTTTAGTCACTATAACATGCAACTGCGAATTTAGCTAACTACCCAGACACTTTAGTCATTATAACATACATGTGCTGGTTTAACTAACTTGCTAAACAATTCAGTCACTATAACATACATCTGCTGGTATAATTAACTAAGCAAACGCATTAGTCACTATAACATACATCTGCTGGTTTAACTAACAACCCAAACATATTAGTCACTATAACATACATCTGCTGGTTTAACTAACTCCCTAAACACTTCAGTCACCATAACGTACATTTGATGGTTTAACTAACTATCCAAACACCGATGTCACTATAACATACATCTGCTGGTTTAACTAACTACCCAAAACACTTCAGTCATTTTAACATACATCTGCTGGTTTAACTAACTACCCAAACAATTCATTCAGTAGTGAACACGTCTGATGGTTTAACTAACTACAAATGCTGGTTTAACTAACTTAATTATCTGCCCAAAAGCGTCATTCAATAGTAAGACGAATAATGGTTTAACTAGCTACCCGAACAGATCATTCAGAAGCGCAGATGTATTTTAACTAACTAAACACTTCGTGGAAAGGTACACATCTGTTGATACACCTAACTTACCCTCGTCTAACACAAATGTTAACACTGGCTTAAGACAAAGCTCACATAATCCAGGCTTTATCTGCTGTATTTGACTTCTCAATTAGGACCTGTCAACGTTAGTTTTAGTTACACAAGAAATTTATTTAACACAGTTAAACTTACCTAGAGATTAGTCTACACTCAACATGTTCTAGAGATTGGTCTACAGTTAAATTGTTCTAGAGATTGGTCTACAGTTAAACTGTTCTAGAGATTGGTCTACACTCAAACTGTTCTAGAGATTGGTCTACAGTAATTTAAGCTGCACTAGAGATTGGTCTACAGTAATTTAAGCTGCACTAGAGATTGGTCTACAGTAATTTAAGCTGCACTAGAGATTGGTCCACACTCAGACCGTTCTAGAGATTGGTTTACAATTAAATTGTTCTAGAGATTGGTCTGCAGTATGTTAAACTATTATAGAGATTGGTCTACAGAAGGTTAAACTGCACTAGAGATTGGTCCACACTCAAACTGTTTTAGAGATTTGTCTACACTCAAACCGTTCTAGAGACTGGTCTACAGTAATTTAAACTGTTGTAGTTTTATTCACACTTGTAGAGATGTGTCTGGTTCTATTGAACTTGTAAAGGTTGTCTGGGTTTATTTAAAATGCATTAAAAATGTGCAACCGGTTAGTTAAACTGACAGCCAATAATCTAGACTATAATTATGTTACCGCTAATAATCTCGACGAAAATTGTGTCATCCACAAAAATCTAGACTATAATTATGTTACCGCTAATAATCTCGACGAAAATTGTGTCATCCACAAAAATCTAGACTATAATTATGTTACCGCTAATAATCTCGACGAAAATTGTGTCATCCACAATAATCTAGACTATAATTGTGTCATCCCTAACAATCCAGACTATAATTTATCATCGCCAAAAATCTGGACATTAACCGATTCATCGCTAATAGTCTATACTATAATTACGCTATTACCAACAGTCAAGAAAATAGTTTAATCGTCATCAGAAAGCTTTACAAGAATTATATGATCATCAGCAATCTAGACAAGAATTATATGATCACCAGCAATCTAGATGATAATTATATGATCACCAGCAATCTAGACAATAATTATATGACCACCAGCAATCTAGACAATAAAAATATGAACACCAGCAATCTAGACAATAATTATATGATCACCAGCAATCTACACAATAATTATATGATCACCAGTAATCTAGACAATAATAATATGATCACCAGTAATGTAGACAATAATATATAAGAACACAAGTAATCTAGACAATAATAATATGATCACCAGTAATCTAGACAATAATAATATGACCACCAGTAATGTAGACAATAATATATATGAACACAAGTAATCTAGACAATAATAATATGATCACCAGTAATCTAGACAATAATTATATGAACACAAGTAATCTAGACAATAATAATATGATCACCAGTAATCTAGACAATAATTATATGAACACAAGTAATCTAGACAATAATAATATGATCACTAGTAATCTCGACAATAATTATATGATCACTACTAATCTAGACAATAATTATATGACCATTAGTAATCTAGACAATAATTATATTATCACCAGCTATCTAGAGAATAATTGTAAGATCAGTGACAATCTAGACAATAATTATATGATCACTAATAATCTAGACAATAATTAAATGATCACTCTCAATCTAGACAATAATTATATTATTACCTGTAATCTAGACAATAATTATTACATCACCAGAAGCGTAGACAATATTTATAAAATCCCTAGATATCTAGAGAATAATTATATTATCACAACCTATCTAGATAATAATTTTTTGATCGGCATCAATCTATACAATAATTATAAGATCACTGGCATTCTAGACAATAATTATATGATCACCAGCAGTCTAGACAATACTTATATGATCACCAGCAATTTAGACTCTAGGTAACTCTAATAGCAAACATGCATTCTACCATCGCCTGTGTTTGTGTGGACAGGTGCGAACCGTCCCCGCCAACCCTGTCGATATTCTCACAAGCCTGAGCTGACTGTCAGCAGAACGACGCCCTCCCCTCCACTTCTATATCTGCTGTACTTGTATACACATCACGTTGTCTAGGTTTGCACATAAACAATGATGGTCTCACAGTCACCGCACAATCCAGCTGTCGATAATGAGATACACAGTTGCAATAGAGCAAACATACAACATTTACTTTTTTCATGACAAGCACAAGTTAATTATTGAAACATACAACAGTTACCTACTGAAACATACAACAGTTACCTACTGAAACATACAACAGTTACCTACTGAAACATACAACAGTTACCTACTGAAACATACAACAGTTACCTACTGAAACATACAACAGTTACCTACTGAAACATACAACAGTTACCTACTGAAACATACAACAGTTACCTACTGAAACATACAACAGTTACCTACTGAAACATACAACAGTTACCTACTGAAACATACAACAGTTACCTACTGAAACATACAACAGTTACCTACTGAAACATACAACAGTTACCTACTGAAACATACAACAGTTACCTACTGAAACATACAATAGATACTTACTGAAACATACAACAGTTACTTACTGAAACATACAACAGTTACTTACTGAAACATACAACAGTTACGCAATAAAACATACAACAGTTACGCAATAAAACATACAACAGTTACCTACTGAAACATACAACAGTTACTTACTGAAACATACAACAGTTACACAATAAAACATACAACAGTTACGCAATAAAACATACAACAGTTACCTACTGAAACATACAACAGTTACTTGCTGAAACATACAACAGTTACTTACTGAAACATACAACAGTTACCTACTGAAACATACAACAGTTACTTACTGAAACATACAACAGTTACCTACTGAAACATACAACAGTTACTTACTGAAACATACAACAGTTACCTACTGAAACATACAACAGTTACTTACTGAAACATACAACAGTTACCTACTGAAACATACAACAGTTACCTACTGAAACATACAACAGTTACTTACTGAAACATACAACAGTTACCTACTGAAACATACAACAGTTACTTACTGAAACATACAACAGTTACCTACTGAAACATACAACAGTTACCTACTGAAACATACAACAGTTACTTACTGAAACATACAACAGTTACCTACTGAAACATACAACAGTTACCTACTGAAACATACAATAGTTACTTACTGAAACATACAACAGTTACTTACTGAAACATACAACAGTTACTTACTGAAACATACAACAGTTACTTACTGAAACATACAACAGTTACTTACTGAAACATACAACAGTTACTTACTGAAACATACAACAGTTACTTACTGAAACATACAACAGTTACTTACTGAAACATACAATAGTTACTTACTGAAACATACAATAGTTACTTACTGAAACATACAACAGTTACCTACTGAAACATACAACAGTTACCTACTGAAACATACAACAGTTACGCAATAAAACATACAACAGTTACGCAATAAAACATACAACAGTTACGCAATAAAACATACAACAGTTACCTATTGAAACATACAACAGTTACTTGCTGAAACATACAACAGTTACTTACTGAAACATACAACAGTTACTTACTGAAACATACAACAGTTACTTACTGAAACATACAACAGTTACTTACTGAAACATACAACAGTTACGCAATAAAACATACAACAGTTACCTACTGAAACATACAACAGTTACCTACTGAAACATACAACAGTTACCTACTGAAACATACAACAGTTACGCAATAAAACATACAACAGTTACGCAATAAAACATACAACAGTTACGCAATAAAACATACAACAGTTACGCAATAAAACATACAACAGTTACCTACTGAAACATACAACAGTTACCTACTGAAACATACAACAGTTACTTGCTGAAACATACAACAGTTACTGACTGAAACATACAACAGTTACTTACTGAAACATACAACAGTTACCTACTGAAACATACAACAGTTACGCAATAAAACATACAACAGTTACCTACTGAAACATACAACTGTTACTTGCTGAAACATACAACAGTTACTTGCTGAAAATTACAATAGTTATGTACGGAAATGTACAACAGTTACTTACTGAAACATACAACAGTGATGTAACGAAATGTACAACAGTTACTTACTGAAACATACAACAGTTACTTACTGAAACATGGAACAGTTACCTACTGAACCATGCAACAGTCACTTACTGAAACACAACAGTTTCCCACTGAAACATACAATAGTTACATACTGAAACATACAACAGTTACTTACTGAAACATACAACAGTTACTTACTGAAACATACAACAGTTACATACTGAAACATACAACAGTTACTTACTGAAACATACAACAGTTACATACTGAAACATACAACAGTTACTTACTGAAACATTCAACAGTTACTTACTGAAACATACAACAGTTACTTACTGAAACATACAACAATTACTTACTGAAACATACAACAGTTACTTACTGAAACATACAACAGTTACTTACTGAAACATACAACAGTTACATACTGAAACATACAACAGTTACTTACTGAAACATACAACAGTTACATACTGAAACATACAACAGTTACTTACTGAAACATACAACAGTTATGGACTGAAACTGACATCTGTTACTTACTGAAACATACAATAGTTACTTCCTGAAACATACAACAGTTACCTACTGAAACATACAACAGTTACTTACTGAAACATACAACAGTTACTTACTGAAACATACAACAGTTACTTACTGAAACATACAACAGTTACTTACTGAAACATACAATAGTTACTTCCTGAAACATACAACAGTTACCTACTGAAACATACAACAGTTACTTACTGAAACATACAACAGTTACTTACTGAAACATACAACAGTTACTTACTGAAACATACAACAGTTACTTACTGAAACATACAACAGTTACTTACTGAAACATACAACAGTTACATACTGAAACATACAACAGTTACTTACTGAAACATACAACAGTTACTTACTGAAACATACAACAGTTACTTACTGAAACATACAACAGTTACTTACTGAAACATACAACAGTTACTTACTGAAACATACAACAGTTACTTACTGAAACATACAACAGTTACTTACTGAAACATACAACAGTTATGGACTGAAACTGACATCTGTTACTTACTGAAACATACAAAAGTTACCTCCTGAAACATACAACAGTTACCTACTGAAACATACAACAGTTACTTACTGAAACATACAACAGTTACCTACTGAAACATACAACAGTTACTTACTGAAACATACAACAGTTTCCTACTGAAACATACAATAGTTACCTACTGAAATATACAACAGTTACCTACTGAAGCATACAACAGTTACCTACTGAAATATACAACAGTTTCCTACAGAAATATACAACAGTTTCCTACAAAAATATACAACAGTTTCCTACAGAAATATACAACAGTTACCTACTGAAACCTACAACATTTACTCACTAGAACATAAAACAGTTACCTACTGGATCATACAACAGTTACCTACTGAATAATACAACAGTTACCTACTGAAAAATACAACAGTTACCTACTGAATAATACAACAGTTACCTACTGGATCATACAACAGTTACCTACTGGATCATACAACAGTTACCTACTGAATAAAACAACAGTTACCTACTGAATAATACAACAGTTACCTACTGAATAATACAACAGTTACCTACTGAATAATACAACAGTTACCTACTGGATCATACAACAGTTACCTACTGGATAATACAACAGTTACTTACTGGATCATACAACAGTTACCTACTGGATAATACAACAGTTACCTACTGAATAATACAACAGTTACCTACTGGATCATACAACAGTTACCTACTGGATCATACAACAGTTACTTACTGGATAATACAACAGTTACCTACTGGATCATACAACAGTTACCTACTGGATAATACAACAGTTACCTACTGAAAATATAACAGTTACCTTCTGAAAAATATAACAGTTACCTACTGGATAATACAACAGTTACCTTCTGAAAAAAAATAACAGTTACCTACTGAAAAAAATAACAGTTACCTGTTAAAACACACAACAGTTTATAACCGAAAAGTACAACTGAAAGCTGCTAAACTGATCACCAAGTGCAGACAACCTCAAAATCAAAGCTCCCAATTCAACCCAGCAGCTGTCGGCCCATTGTTGATCTTAACAAACGCTGAGACAACTTTCTTTGGCCTACCACACAACACACATGTTTGGCTACGCCGTGTCTTTCGTCTACCACACAACTCACATGTTTGGTCACACCGTGTCTTTCGTCTACCACACAACTCACATGTTTGGTGACACCGTGTCTTTCGCCTACGACACAACTCCCATGTTTGGTCACACCGTGTCTTTCGTCTACCACACAAATCACATGTTTGGCATTACCGTGTCTTTCGTCTACCACACAACTCACATGTTTGGTCACATTGTGTCTTTCGCCTCCCACACAACACACAAGTTTGGCCACACGGTGTCTTTCGCCTACTACACAACACACATGTTTGGCCACACTGTCTTTCGCCTACAACACAACACACATTTTTGGCCACACCGTGTCTTTCACCTACCACACAGCACATTTTGCCACACAGTGTCCTTCTGCTACCAGACACTAGATACCACACATACCACCCATCTTGCCAGTGTCTTTTTCCTACCACACAATACACTTCTCTTGCTACAAACACAGTGTCTTTTTGCTACCAGGCACTACTTACCATACAAAGCACCTATCTTGCCAGAGTGTCTTTCTCCTACCACAAAATGCACTTCTCTTGCCAAACATACAGTGTCTTTCTGTTACCAGACACTACATACCGCACAAAACACATATCTTGCCAGAGTGTCTTTCTACTACCACACAAAACACTTCGCTTGCCACACATACAGTGTCTTTCTGCTACCAGACACTGCATACCACACAAAACACCTATCTTGGCAGACTGTCTTTCTCCTACCACACAATACACTTCTCTTGCCACACATACAGTGTCTTTCTGCTACCAGACACTACTTACCCCACAAAACACCTATCTTGCCAGAGTGTCTTTCTCCTACCACACAATACACTTCTCTTGCCACACATAAAGTGTCTTTCTGCTACCAGACACTAAATACCGCACAAAACACATATCTTGCCAGAGTGTCTTTCTACTACCACACAATACACTTCGCTTGCCTCACATACAGTGTTTTTCTGCTACCTGACACTACATACCACACAAAACACCTATCTTGGCAGACTGTCTTTCTCCTACCACACAATACACTTCTCTTGCCACACATACAGTGTCTTTCTGCTTCCAGACACTACATACCACACAAAACACCTATCTTGCCAGAGTGTCTTTCTCCTACCACACAATACTCTTCTCTTGCCACACATACAGTGTCTTTCTGCTTCCAGACACTACATACCGCACAAAACACATATGTTACCAGAGTGTCTTTCTCCTACCACACAATACACTTCTCTTGCCACACATACAGTGTCTTTCTGCTACCAGACACTACTTACCACACAAAACACCTATTTTGCCAGAGTGTCTTTCTCCTACCACACAATACACTTCTCTTGCCACACATGTCTTTCTTCTACCACACACCACAGTTATTTATCTTTTACGCCTGTGTTCTCTATAATAACCATCAGCTTACCATGCATTAGACCTTGACTCCCAGGTCAAAGCAGCCTTGAGTGGGTACCGGGTGCAGTCCTGGGAAGTAATAGCGGCCGGCGTTATGCCGACCACATCACCCATCCATTTTTGAATTTTCACCAAGCAATATTGTCAGTTTCCAAGGAAAACCAATTCACAATATTCGCCCTTTGACATCCCTGCACTCTTTTGTTCTTTCTCTCTCTCTCTTGTCTCCTCCCCCCCCCCCCGCCCCCACCCCTTCCTCTCTGATCTGTTCTCCCTGACACCACATCTCTCTTTCTGTTCCCCCCCCCCCCTGCCCTCTCCCACCCTTTTCTCCCACCTCTGTGTATAATCAAATGCACTTACCTCTTGCAACTGTGTAGCCAATGGTATAACTCAGTGTTTCCCAAACTGTTCTTAGTCGCGACAACTGTTTTTAATAAAAAAAATTTTAATTGCGCCCTAACCTAAGTAAAAGTATGACTATCCATATGTTAAAGGTTAGTTGCGTATCCTTCACAGGACGTTGCAGAACCAACCCCAACAGCCCTTGGCTGTTGTGTGGTTTTTCTAGGCAAATTTACCTCCTGTAGTTTGCCATTGCCTCCTGGACTGTCGGCTTTCTTGATACCACTGTCGAAACCAAAGCAAAGCGCATGACCCGCAGCTGGGGTGGAACCCGGCATCCCGGCATTACGAAGCGTTCGCATCGACTTAGCTATAAAGCCGACTCTATCCATATGTAAGATATTAAAACAATAAAACTCGTGTATCTTCGAATATTTTGCGTCGCCCCTGTGAAGAGGTCGCGGCTCCTCGGGGCGCCGCGGCGCACACGTTTGGGAATCACTGGTCTAAAGTGATTTGAGTCAGCTCAGTTGTGCAGCAGGAGTCAACACAGGTGCGCTGTTGCTAATAGTTGTTAAGCGTTTTGTCTCCGTATAAATATAGCACACTAAGATCATCATCATCAGGTGCCTTGCCGACTGGCGTGGGCGATCATGCCTCTCCATAATCCACGATCTCCTGCAGCATGTATCAGTTCATGTGTCGACACATCTCCATGCCATGCAATAAGACTGTCAAGCATCTTCTCCCGTTGTCTTCCTCTATCTCTCCTTCCACAAATCTTTCCAGTGGTCACCACATGTTCTATTTTCCCTCTTCTCATAACATGGCCGAAAAATGATGACTGTCTCCTTCTGATGTCTGTGATAAGTTGTCTTTGGGCTCCCGCCTCTTTCAAAACCTCTTGGTTGCTCTTTTAGGCTGTCAAAGGTATTTTAAGCATTCTTCTGTAAAACCACATCTCTGAGGCCTCAAGAAATACACCGAGATACAGTTATCAATCACTGTCTGTGTGCATGGTGTACAAATATTAGAAACCGCCTGACTGTAATTTCTAAAGTTACCAAACACCACCTGTAAATAATTTCTAAAGTTATCAAGCACCACCTTTGTATAATTTCTAAAGTTATCACCCATGACCTTTATGTAATTTCTAAAATTATCAAACAATGCTTGCATGTAATTATACAAGTTACCAAACACTCGCATGTATGAAATTTCTAAAGTTATCAAACACCAGTCTCTGTGTAATTAATACAGTTTTCAAATACCCGCCTGTATGTAATTACTAAAGTTATCACCCGCCTATATGTAATTACTAAAGTAATCAAACACCCGTCTTTATGTAATTACTAAAGTTTTTAGACACCCGCCTGTATGTAATTACTAAAGTTACCAAACACTCGCATGTGTGAAATTTCTAAAGTTATCAAACACCAGTCTCTGTGTAATTAATACAGTTTTCAAATACTCACCTTGTATGTAATTACTAAAGTTATCACACGCCAATATGTAATTACTAAAGTTATCAAACACCCGCCTGTATGTAATTACTAAAGTTTTTAGACACCCGCCTGTATGTAATTACTAAAGTTATCAGACACCCGCCTGTATGAAATGACTAAAGTTATCAAACACCGCCTTCATGCATTTTCTATTTATCAAATACAAGCCAGTGTACAAGTACAAACGTTTTCACACACTTGCCGTTATTGCAGTAAGCGGATAGAAAGGCTGAACATTGCCAATATTTAATGCTTTAACTGCTGCATTTTCCCCTATATGTGTACTGAAAGTATACACTTCCATTGCCCACCAGCTTAGTTGAATGCATAGTGCAGCACTGTGAGCTGTTGATTTAATCTGTACTGGTTGTTCGATTGTGCCATGATTTTGTGTGTAGTAAACTGCAGATTAGAAATAAATAATAGGTGGCCGTAGGGAAATAACTTTAGGCGGGTGGGTGGGTAGATGTGGGAGGTGGGAGGTGGGGTGGGGGGGGGAGGTGGAGGTTTCCCCACTTAGATTGCAGCCTGTAGGAATAACATCTTGAGGATGAGAATCAAACTGGTAAAAGCCAAATCAACCAGGTTCAGGCGTACCACTATATCATCATCATCATCATCAATGGCGTGGGCTATTACAATCCACAATCTTCTGCAGCATGTATCAATTCGTGTGATGACACACCTTCATGCATTCCAATAAAACTGTCAAGAATATTCTCTCATTGTCTTCTTCTATCCCTCCTTCCATTGATCGTTTCAGTGGTCACAATATGTTTTATTTTCCCTCTTCACATAACATGGCCGAAAAAAAAAACCGATTACCGTCTCCTTCTGATGCCTGCGATAAGTTGTCTTCGGGCTCCCGCCTCTTTCAAAACCTCCTGGTTGCTCTTTTTGGCTGTCTACTGTATTTTAAGCATTCTTCTGTAAAACCACATCCTCGAGGCCTCAAGAAATTATTTGGCCTACCTACCGATTGTGCAGGACTCACAGCCATATGTTAAAACTGGATGCCTGTAGCAAGCAAGAATTTGTTTTCTAACCTTCAAAGACAGAGATTTATTGCATAAGTTGTTCTTCATTTTATAAAATGCAGTTTTTGCCTGTCCTATTCTGTTTCTTATCTCAGGTATGCATCTTCCATCCTATGTTATTCATGTTCCCAGATACTTAAATTTCTGTCGCAAAAAAAAAAAAAACCATTGACTTTTATTACACATTTAGGAATAATTCTTTCTGTAATACCACCATTACTTCTGTCTTTCCAGTATTCAAACTGAGGCCAATTCTTCCACTTTATACCACCACAATGTCTATCATTTTTTGTAATTCTTTCCGACTTGTTTCTATCAAGACTGTGTCATCAGCATAACGTACATTGTTTATACTAAGCCCTCCAACTACAATTCCGGGCATATCAAATAAAGATCTCATTATGTATTCAAAGTAGTGTAAAAATAGATCAGGTGACAGTACATACACATCCTTGTCGTACGCTCCCTCTTTTTGCACTGAAATGTACCTAAAGAGTTGTTAATTCTTATAGCTGTTCTTTGCTGTAAACACATATTCTTTATTATTCGTAGAGCTTTTCCGACAATGTTTAATTGTTCTAACAGTTTGATTACTTCTTCATGTTTCTCACAGTTACGAACATATAGCACAGTTAAACTGGGGCAGCACAAAACGAATATAAATCAACTTGTAGTCCTGTGTCAATGGCTTTGTTGTTAGGGGTGAACTATGATTCTGGTTGCGGACTGTTTGTGGTGGCACTTCTGACGGATGCCTTAGAGTTCAATCAATTTCGGTTTTTTTCTAAAAGGACAGCGACTGGTATTCTTAATGGTTTTCTCGGGGGTGGGTTACGAGGTCCCGTTGGGGGGGGGGGGGGGGCGGGTAGGGGAGGAAGGGGGAGAAGAGACTTACTGTCTCTTTCACATGCATGTCGTAGGAGACGATTAGTTATAGATTTTCTTGGAATGTGGAGTGCAACTGCTTAAAAGGCAAACAACAGATATGTCGGATGCGTAAAAGGGATATTCACGCAAAACTCAGATTCTGGAACAAGACGAAAGTCCAGAGGTGGACGAACAATCAAAACTTTCTGGCAGAGTTGACAGCCGGTAAACGGTGAGATGACCAAGAGCTGGCATAGGGACGGAGCAGCTATGGGATGAAGACTTGTTTGCAGTATAGTCGAAACTGGGGCTAGAATCGTGATTTAAAAGGGAGATAATAACCATCTTTTTGTAGCCTATTATTATCATTATACCAGTTGTCTTCCTTGTCCGTTCAATACTGTGTAACACAATTTCGTGGCAGCGATTCAGTTGTTGAAACGTCATGGAAGTCTAGAGAGAACAATAATGGAGGGGTATATGCCTGGGAAGAGAGAAAGAGGAAGGCCAAGGAGAAGATGGGTGCAGGATGTGGCAGATGATCTCCAGATGGGTGTATCAGACGCAGGACATCTTGCTCAGGATAGGAAGGTTTTCCGGAGGGTTGTTATGGCAGCGAGGTTCCGCGAGGGACATGCTACTGAATGAATGAATGAATGATTCAGTTGTGAACACTCTTCATGTTGATCTGACAGCTCTTTACCATAGACCAGCTGTAAATGTCTGCCTGAACCTTTTCAACTATGGGACATTAAAATATGTTAGTTTACAATTTAAGATTTGAAGAACATTTATTTGTCCATTGTTCAAAGTGATTACTGAACTTACACTCTGACTGAGAAGGTAGATGTATCAACGACTGATTATAGAATTATGAAAAAAAAAAAAAAAAAAAAAAACATACAGTGTGACAAACATAAATTGCAGTATGATATACACATGGAATACATTATCAAAACTTTACAATTACTACAGAACAATCAATCAGTCCGCTAAACGAAATCGGCAACTGATGGAACAAATCTAGACATTAACAAACATATAAAAAGTTACCCCAATCACTCGCCCAGCGAACCACTCGTCCGCCCAAAGAAAAACTCATCCGCTGAGTGAACCACTCAGCCCAGTGTAACACTTACCTGCCCAACCAACAACTCATCCGTCCAGCAAAACACTAACCTGCTCACAAAACCACTAACTCGCTAATGGAGCCACTAACCCGTGCATAGAACCACTAACCCGTGCATAGAACCACTAACCCGTGCATAGAACCACTAACCTGTACATAGAACCACTAACCTGTGCATAGAACCACTAACCTGTACATAGAACCACTAACCTGTGCATAGAACCACTAACCCACTAACCCGTGCATAGAACCACTAACCTGTGCAACCTGACCCGTGCATAGAACCACTAACCCGTGCATAGAACCACTAACCCGTGCATAGAACCACTAACCTGTGCATAGAACCACTAACCTGTGCATAGAACCACTAACCTGTGCATAGAACCACTAACCTGTGCATAGAACCACTAACCTGTGCATAGAACCACTAACCTGTGCATAGAACCACTAACCTAACCACTGTGCATAGAACCACTAACCTGTGCATAGAACCACTAACCTGTGCATAGAACCACTAACCTGTGCATAGAACCACTAACCTGTGCATAGAACCACTAACCTGTGCATAGAACCACTAACCTGTGCATAGAACAACTAACCTGTGCATAGAACCACTAACCTGTGCATAGAACCACTAACCTGTGCATAGAACCACTAACCTGTGCATAGAACCACTAACCTGTGCATAGAACCACTAACCTGTGCATAGAACCACTAACCTGTGCATAGAACCACTAACCTGTGTAGAACCACTAACCTGTGCAAGAACCACTGTGCATAGAACCACTAACCTGTGCATAGAACCACTAACCTGTGCATAGAACCACTAACCTGTACATAGAACCACTAACCTGTGCATAGAACCACTAACCTGTGCATAGAACCACTAACCCGTGCATAGAACCACTAACCCGTGCATAGAACCACTAACCTGTGCTTAGAACCACTGACCCGTGCATAGAACCACTAACCCGTGCATAGAACCCTCTGTCATAGAAACACTAACCTGTGCAACCACTAACCTGTGCATAGAACCACTGACCCGTGCATAGAACCACTAACCTGTGCATAGAACCACTAACCTGTGCATAGAACCACTAACCTGTGCATAGAACCACTAACCTGTGCATAGAACCACTAACCCGTGCATAGAACCACTAACCCGTGCATAGAACCACTAACCCGTGCTTAGAACCACTGACCCGTGCATAGAACCACTAACCCGTGCATAGAACCACTAACCCGTGCATAGAACCACTAACCTGTGCATAGAACCACTGACCTGTGCATAGAACCACTAACCTGTGCATAGAACCACTGACCCGTGCTTAGAACCACTGACCCGTGCATAGAACCACTAACCCGTGCATAGAACCACTGACCCGTGCATAGAACCACTAACCTGTGCATAGAACCACTAACCTGTGCATAGAAACACTAACCTGTGCATAGAACCACTAACCTGTGCATAGAACCACTGACCTGTGCATAGAGCCACTAACCCGTGCATAGAACAACTAACCCGTGCATAGAACCACTAACCCGTGCATAGAACCACTAACCTGTGCATAGAACCACTAACCTGTGCATAGAACCACTGACCCGTGCATAGAACCACTAACCCGTGCATAGAACCACTGACCCGTGCATAGAACCACTAACCCGTGCATAGAACCACTAACCCGTGCATAGAACCACTAACCCGTGCATAGAACCACTAACCTGTGCTTAGAACCACTAACCCGTGCTTAGAACCACTAACCCGTGCATAGAACCACTAACCCGTGCATAGAACCACTAACCCGTGCATAGAACCACTAACCTGTGCATAGAACCACTAATCTGCCCAGGGAACAGCTAACCAGTACATGCAACGACTAACTAGTTTATAGAACCACTAATCCGTGTATACAACCACTAACCAGTTCATAGAACCACTAACCAGCTCATACAACTACTAACCCGTGCAGAAAACCACTAACCCGTGCACAGAAAAACTAACCTGTGCATTAAACCACTAACCAGTTCATAGAACCACTAATCCGTGTATACAACCACTAACCAGTTCATAGAACCACTAACCTGTGCATTAAACCACTAACCCGCGCATAGAACCACTAACCAGTTCATAGAACCTCTAATCCGTGTATACAACCACTAACCAGTTCAAAGAACCACTAACCATTTCATACAACCACTAACCCGTGCACAGAACCACTAACTAATTCATAGAACCACTGGCCAGTTCATACAGCCACTAACCCGTGCACAGAACCAATAACCTGTGAATAGAACCACTAACATGTGCATAGAACCACTAACATGTGCATAGAACCACTAACATGTGCTTAGAACCACTAACCTGTGGATATAACCAGTAATCTGTGCATAAAACCACTAACATGTGCAAAAAAAAAAAAAAAACAATAACCTGTGCATAGAACCACTAACCCGTGCATAAAACCACTAAACTGTACATAGAACCATTAGCCCGTGCATAGAACCACTAACCAGTGCATAAAAACACTCACCTGTGCATAGAACCAAAAACCCATGCATAGAACCACTAACAAGTGCATAAAACCAATAATTCTTGCAAAAAACTACTAACCCGTGCATAGAACCACTAACCTGTGCATAAAACCACTAAACTGTTCATAAAACCACTAACATGTGCATAAAACCATTAAAACGTGCTTGGAACCACTAACCAGTGCATAACACTACTAACCCCGTGCATAGAACCAGTAACCAGTGCAAAGAACAACTAGCCAATTCTTAGAACCACTAACCCGTTGATCAAACCACTAACCCGCTCATAGAACCACTAATATACCCAGGGAACAACTAACCCGTACATGCAACGACTACTCAGTTCAAAGAACCACTAACCAGTTCATAGAAGCAATAATCCGTGTATACAACCACTAACCAGTTCATATAACCACTAACCAGTTCATACAACCACTAAAACGTGCTTAGAGCCACTAACCCGTGCACAGAACCACAAACCAGTTCATAGAACCACTAATCCGTGTAAACAACCACTAAACAGTTCACAGAACCACTAACTAGTTCATACAACCAATAACCCGTGTATAGAAGCACTAACCCCTGCGAAGAACCAATAACCTGTGCATAGAACCACTAACCTGTGCATAGAACCACTAACCTAAACATAAAACCATTAACCCGTGCATACAACCGTGCATAACCCATGTATAGAACCACTAACATGTGCATAGAACCACTATCCTGTGCATAAAACAAATATCCGTGCATAAAACCACTAACCCGTGCTTAGAACCACTAACCTGTGCATAAAACCACTAACCTGTGCAAAAAAAAAAAAAACACTAACCCGTGCTTTAAACCACTAAACCGTACATAGAACCACTAGCCTGTACATAGAACCACTAACCAGAGCATAAAGCCCTAACCATGCATAGAACCACTAACCCGTGCTTGGAACCACTAACCAGTGCATATAACGACTAACCCCGTGCATAAAACTGCTAACCTGTGCATAGAACCACTAACCAGTGCATAGAACAACTAGCCAATTCATAGAACCACTAACCCGTGCATTAAACCACTAAACCGTACATAGAACCACTAGCCCGTGCATAGAACCACAAACCTGTGCATTGAACATCTAACCCGTGCATAGGACCAATAATCCGTGGATAGTAGCACTAACCCGTGCATATAACTACAAACCTGTGCATAAAACCACTAACCCGTGGATAGGACCAATAACCCGTTCATAGAACCACTAACCCGTGGATAGGACCAATAACCCGTTCATAGAACCACTAACCCGCCCAGCGAACCACTAACCCGCCCAGCGAACCACTTAAACGTTCATAGAACCACTAACCCGCCCAGGGAACCACTAACCCGCCCAGCGAACCACTAACCCGCCCAGGGAACCACTAACCCGCCCAGGGAACCACTAACCCGCCCAGGGAACCACTAACCCGCCCAGGGAACCACTAACCCGCCCAGGGAACCACTAACCCGCCCAGGGAACCACTAACCCGCCCAGGGAACCACTAACCCGCCCAGGGAACCACTAACCCGCCCAGCGAGCCACTAACCCGCCCAGGGAACCACTAACCCGCCCAACGAACCACTAACCCGCCCAGGGAACCACTAACCCGCCCAAGGAACCACTAACCCGCCCAGGGAACCACTAACCCGCCCAGCGAACCACTAACCCGCCCAGGGAACCACTAACCCGCCCAGCGAACCACTAACCCGCCCAGGGAACCACTAACCCGCCCAGGGAACCACTAACCCGCCCAGGGAACCACTAACCCGCCCAGGGAACCACTAACCCGCCCAGGGAACCACTTAAACTTTCATAGAACCACTTACGCCCGCAGTGAACCATTCTCACGCTCAGCTATCCTTTACATCCTCAAACATCCACCCACACGATCTTCTATCCACCCACACGATCTTCCATCCACCCACACGATCTTCTATCCACCCACACGATCTTCTATCCACCCACACGATCTTCTATCCACCCACACGATCTTCCATCCACCCACACGATCTTCTATCCACCCACACGATCTTCCATCCACCCACACGTTCTTCCATCCACCCACACGATCTTCCATCCACCCACACGATCTTCCATCAACCCACACGTTCTTCCATCCACCCACATGATCTTCCATCAACCCACACGATCAGCGAGCCACTCATACGCTTTGCTATCCACTTGCAGTCTAAGCCATCCACTCACAGGCTCAGCCATCCATCCACCCACACGATCTTCTATCCACCCACACGATCTTCCATCCACCCACACGATCTTCTATCGACCCACACGATCTTCTATCCACCCACACGATCTTCTATCCACCCACACGATCTTCCATCCACCCACACGATCTTCTATCCACCCACACGATCTTCCATCCACCCACACGTTCTTCCATCCACCCACACGATCTTCCATCCACCCACACGATCTTCCATCAACCCACACGTTCTTCCATCCACCCACATGATCTTCCATCAACCCACACGATCAGCGAGCCACTCATACGCTTTGCTATCCACTTGCAGTCTAAGCCATCCACTCACAGGCTCAGCCATCCATCCACCCACACGATCTTCTATCCACCCACACGATCTTCCATCCACCCACACGATCTTCTATCCACCCACACGATCTTCTATCCACCCACACGATCTTCTATCCACCCACACGATCTTCCATCCACCCACACGATCTTCTATCCACCCACACGATCTTCCATCCACCCACGCGTTCTTCCATCCACCCACACGATCTTCCATCCACCCACACGATCTTCCATCAACCCACACGTTCTTCCATCCACCCACATGATCTTCAATCAACCCACACGATCAGCGAGCCACTCATACGCTTTGCTATCCACTTGCAGTCTAAGCCATCCACTCACAGGCTCAGCCATCCACTCACAGGCTCAGCAATCCACTCACACGCTCAGCTCTCCACTCACAGGCTTAGCGATCCACTCACAGGCTCAGCAATCCACTCACACGCTCAGCTCTCCACTCACATGCTTAGCGATCCACTCACAGGCTTAGCGATCCACTCAGAGGCTTAGCGATCCACTCACATGCTCAGCCCCCCACTCACAGGCTTAGCGATCAACTCACACGCTCAGCGCTCCACTCACACGCTCAGCCCTCCACTCACAGGCTTAGCGATCCACTCACACGCTCATCCCTCCACTCACACGCTCAACTATCCACTAACACGCTCAGCTATCCGCTCACACGCTCAGCTATCCACTCACATGCTCAGCTAGCCACTCACACGCTCAGCTATCCACTCACACGCTCAGCGATCGACTCACACACTCCACCATCCACTCATACGCTCAGCCATCCACTCACACGCTCAATCATCCACTCACAGGCTCAGCCATCCACTCACACGCTCAGCTATCCACTTACAAGTTCAGCCATCCACTCACACGCTCAGCCATCCACTCACACGCTCAGCCCTCCACTCACAGGCTCAGCCATTCACTCAACCGCTCAGCTATCCACTTACAAGTTCAGCCATCCACTCACAGGCTCCACCATCCACTCACACGCTCAGCCCTCCACTCACAGGCTCCACCATCCACTCACACGCTCAGCCCTCCACTCACATGCTCCACCATCCACTCGCACGCTCAGCCCTCCACTCAAAGGCTCCACCATCCACTCACACGCTCAGCCCTCCACTCACAGGCTCCACCATCCACTCACACGCTCAGCCCTCCACTCACAGGCTCCACAATCCACTCACACGCTCAGCCCTCCACTCACAGGCTCCTATATCCACTCACACGCTCAGCCCTCCAGTCACAGGCTCCACCATCCACTCACACGCTCAGCCCTCTACTCACAGGCTCCACCATCCACTCACACGCTCAGCCCTCCACTCACAGGCTCCACCATCCACTCACACGCTCAGCCCTCCACTCACAGGCTCCACCATCTACTCACACACTCAGCTACCCACTAGGACACTAAGCCACCCTAACACACGCTCAGCCATTCACTCAAAGGCTCACTTATCCATTCACCCCGCCTATTAGACCAACCACTCACAGGCGCAGACATCCACCCCTTAACTAAACCAACCAGTCACCTGCCCAGTCATTCACAAGACAAGAAACCCACTCACCGGTCACTACTCTCACTTAATTGCATAAAGAAGAAATCTAAACAAATTAACGCATTTCTGAAAATCCCATCCCGTCCAAGCGGACAACAACATAGGAGAATCCCCAGAGGGGACAAATGCCGGGCTAATCCGCCCCAATTTGAAAATAAATTGTTCTCTGATTTTTATGCCGGCGTTCATCAATGTGAATGGTTTTATGGCAGAAGCGGGCGCTATGTCTGACAGAACAGCATGACAACAAACATATGCAACACCTGTCCACACAACCCTAGTTGGGATATGTCTGCTCTCCGAGGTAAAGTAGCCATGTCTGCACAAAGACGTATGCCATCTACAGTGTGTGTGTGTGTGAGTGTATGTGTGTGCGTGTGTGCGTATATGCTCGATCACGCGCGCGCGAGTATATTGAGGTTATTCTCTGTCTAGTGAGATTGTTATCTTGTCTAGTGAGATTGTTCTTTTCTTTAGTGAGATTGTTCTCTTCTTTAGTGAGATTGTTCTTTTCTTTAGTGACATTGATCTCTTGTCTAGTGACATTGTTCTCTTGTCTAGTGACATTGTTCTCTTGTCTAGTGACATTGATCTCTTTTTAGTGAAATTGTTCTCTTTTCTAGTGATATTGTTCTCTTGTCTAGTGACATTTTTTTTTCTAGTGACATTGTTCTCTTGTCTAGTGACATTTTTCTCTTTTCTAGTGACATTGTTCTCTTGTCTAGTGACATTGTCTCTTGTCTAGCGACATTGTTCTCTTGTCTAGCGACATTGTTTTCTTGTCTAGCGACATTGTCTCTTGTCTAGTGACATTGTTCTCTTGTCTAGTGACATTGTTCTCTTGTCTAGTGACATTGATCTCTTGTCTAGTGACATTGTTTTCTTGTCTAGTGACATTGTTTTCTTGTCTAGCGACATTGTCTCTTGTCTAGTGACATTGTTCTCTTGTCTAGTGACATTGTTCTCTTGTCTAGTGACATTGATCTCTTGTCTAGTGACATTGTTTTCTTGTCTAGTGACATTGTTCTCTTGTCTAGTGACATTGTTCTCTTTTTTAGTGACATTGTTCTCTTTTCTAGTGACATTTTTCTCTTTTCTAGTGACATTGTTCTCTTGTCGATTGATATTGCTCTCTTTTCTATTGAGATTGCTCTCTTGTTTAGTGAGATTGTCGTCTTCTCTAGCGAGAATCGTGTGACTATTGCGGGCCATGTTTGTCTTATAGTTTTATCTAAACTTGTTAGATTACGTACATTCCTGATTTCCGCTGTGTGTGTTGCGATGGTCGCTTTTGAACTCTTCTTATGTTTAGTGTTTGTGTGTGTGTGTGTGTGTGTGTGTGTAAGTCTGTGTGTTCACGTGTAGGACAGACCTAGCCTTTGACCTACCTGACCATATACCAGAGTTGGTTTACTTCTTCAGCTGTCGTCAGTTGCAGGCATAGGATGAAGTTCATGAGTACTTAGAGGATTTAGTGCGTTCTTTACGATTCAACCTTGACTTCTTCCCATGGGGTCTGTGAGCGCCAATCAATACCCGTAACTGCCTTTCTGTATGTACAATCAATCTCCAACTGGAGTACAGGAATGTCACAGAGAAAACAATTCCTCCACTTTTCTTTTCGGAGAGAAAAAAAAATTTACTTGTCATTCGGATGTGACTTCCCTTTTGACTGCCGCGCCATTGATTTCATTGACAACAAACTAGAATTGCCTTTTCATGGTCTCCCGGCGTTCACATCGTGTCACCGGAAGTTATAAAGCGTCTATCCCAGGGAGGCCCAGCTAGAAACCGGGGACATTGATAGATTATCGGGGCTGTATGGATTATTGTTGATAGTTGTGGGTCTCAGTCGGAGCATGAAGTCCAGTTAAGATTATCGGAGCTGTATGGATTATTGTTGATAGTTGTGGGTCCCAGTCGGAGCATGGGGTCCAGCATAGATTATTAGGACTGTGTGGATTATTGTTGATAGTTGTGGGTCCCAGTCGGAGCATGGGCTCCAGCATAGATTAAAGGTGCTGTATGGATTATTGTTGATAGTCATGGGTTCCAGTTGGAGCATGGAGTCCAGCATAGATTATAGGGGCTGCATGGATTATTGTCATCATCATCAGGTGCCTTGCCGACTGGCGTGGGCGATCATGCCTCTCCATAATCCGCGATCCCCTGCAGCATGTATCAGTTCGTGTGCCGACACACCTCCATGCCATGCAACAAGACTGTCAAGCATCTTCTCTCGTTGTCTTCCTCTATCCCTCCTTCCACAAATCTTTCCAGTGGTCACAACATGTTCTATTTTCCCTCTTCTCATAACATGGCCGAAAAATGATGACTGTCTGGTTCTGATGTCAGTGATAAGTTGTCTTCGGTCTCCCGCCTCTTTTAAAACCTCTTGGTTGCTCTTTTTGGCTGTCCAAGGTATTCTAAGCATTCTTCTGTAAAACCACATCTCTGAGGCCTCCAAAAATTGTTTGGCCTGCCTACCGATTGTCCAGGATTCACATCCATATGTTAAAACTGGATGTATGTAGCAAGCAAAAATTCTTTTTCTAACTCTCAATGACAAGGATATATTGCACAAGATGTTTTTCATTTTATAAAATGCAGTTTTTGCCTGTCCAATTCTGTTTCTTATTTCAGTTATGCATCTTCCACCTGATGTTATCCATGTGCCCAGATACTTAAATTTATGTACTTGTCTTAAAATAACACCATTGACATTTATTACACATTTAGGAATAATTTTTTTCTTTGATACCACCATTACTTCTGTCTTCCCATTATTCAAACTAAGGCCCATTCTTCCACTTTCTAACACCACAATGTCTATCATTTCCTGTAATTCTTTCTGACTTGTTGCTATCAAGACTGTGTCATCAGCATAACGTAAATTGTTTATATTGTGCCCACCAACCACGATTCCGGGCATATCAATTAAAGATCTCATAATATATTCACTGTATATTGAAAACAAATCAGGTGAAAGTACACATCCTTGTCGTACGCCCCTCTTTATGCTTTGAAATGTACCTAAACAGTTGTTAATTCTTATAGCTGCTGTTTGCTGCCAATACATATTCTTTATTATTCTTAGATCTTTCCCATCAATGTTTAATTTTTCTAACAGTTTGATTACTTCTTCATGCTTCACACAGTCAAATGCTTTTGTATAGTCTATGAAGCATAAGTACAAATCAGTCTTTACTTCTATAGCTCTTTCTGACAATGTCCTTAGGATGTATATGGCATTGTTAGTACCTTTTCCTTCTACAAATCCACATTGTTCATCGCTGATTTCTGGTTTAATTTTGTTTCTTATTCTTCTCATAATTATTCTCAGTAAAATCTTAGTCATGTGACTCATAAGACTTATTGTGCGATGGTCTTCACATTTTAAAGTGCCTGGTTTCTTCGGCAGAGCTATAAATATGGATTTTAAAAGGTCATTTGGAATATACCCACTGTTATAAATATCATTTAAAAGTTTAGTAGTTTATTGTAGGCAGGCCAAATATATTTTGAGGCCTCAGTGATGTGGTTTTAGAAAAGAATGCTTAAAACACCTCGGGCAGCCAAAAAGAGCATCCAAGGTTTTATGAAAGAGGCGAGAGCCCGAAGACAACTAACCACAGAAATCAGGAGACTGTCATCCTTCTTCGGCCATGTTACGAGAATAGGAAAAATGTAACATGTAATGACCACGGCAAAGATCTATGGAAGGAGGGATAGAGGAAGACAAAGAGACTTGACAGTCTTGTTGCATGGCATGGAGGTATGTCAGCACACGAACTGATTGATGCTGCGGGAGATAGCAGATTGTGGAGAGGCATGATCGCCCACGCCAGTCGACAAGGCACCTGATGATGATGGATTATTGTTGTTAACTGTAATCCCTCGCCAAGGAGGTTGGCCTTTAGAATAGATTATCAGGGCTGTATGGATTATTGTAAAGAGGGTGCTGGGGTGGTACCTGTATGCCCAATTGAAGCATGTAGTCCAGCATAGTCGGCTCTGTGGCCAAGTCGATGCGAACGCTTCGCAATGCCGGGTTTGATCCCAGCTGCGAGCCAAGAGCCTTGCGTTGGTTTCGACAGTGGTATCAGGGGGCCGACCGTCCAAAAGCAATGGCAAACTACTGGACGTAAATTTGCCTAGAGAAATCACACAACAGCCAGGGTCTGCTGGGGTTGGTTCTGCAACGTCCTGTAAAGGATACGCAACTAACCTTTTTTAGTCTAGCATAGATGATTGTCGTGGTTGCAAGGATTATTAGTGGAGGGGGGGGGGGCGTGGGGGTGACTGTGGGCCCCGTCGAAGCATGGGGTCCAGCATAGACTCTGTAGCTGTATACATTATTGTTGGCTGGTGTTAACGCCAGGGCACCCACTGGAGCAGAGAGTCCAGTTTTTAACATACAAGTATTTATCTACAAAATTTAGATGTGAGTTGTCTGTGAAGTCGTATGTTCTTTATATAAAATGTATGTTTAATGACTGTATTTAAATATGTGTATTACGTCATGCTTCAAGCGATATGTAACCGTTAGTTTAGAATATCACTGCCATATACCGGTTGTTTAGTAACTGATCTTGGTTTGAATGGTGTTAGGTGTTTGCCTGAAGAAAGAGTATTTTTGGTTAAGGATGTGTTCCTTAGCGGTAGAATGTATTTGAATGTAGCTGTTCAACAATGTATGATGTCATTTCTTGATCATCAAGCCTCTAATATTGTTTACGTCATTCCTATAAATAAACAGATGGGGAGCCTTTGAGGCCGTTTAATATTATGAATTAATCAAGTAAAAGAAAGTGTATTGATCGGCACTAATAGAAAGAAGTAGAAAGATAGAAGAACACACTAGACAACATAAAAATAGAAAGCTATAGTTACCGTGCCGGGATTTGAACCTGTCACTTCCAGACGGCGTCTGCGCCTCGCCATGAATACAAGTGCACTAAGAACATGGTCAACTAGGCACCCCCAAAAAAGGTGTTTTATTGGCCATGTCTATCGTAAAGCTTGAAATCCACAACTATGGAATACGGACAGAATTCATTTCAACCTAATATTGCTTGCAGTTTAACCATTAGAATGGATTGTGAGTTATGTTGTAATGGGGAAAACAGTCCGTAAAATAAGACACATTTTAGCAGTTGATGTTGCATAAACTTCGCAAACGGTGATTCCAAAATAGGAATGGCAGTATTTAGTGTGACCACTCAAAAGTTGTGTTGCCTGTAGACTGTCTTAGGGAGCAGCGTGGTCTCGAGGCATGGTGTCCACATCGAGTGCTAGAAGTCCCTAGTTCAAGCCCCGGTAATGGCTGGGATTTTTTCACGTGGAATTCTAGTAATTTCCCCCTGGTCTTATGGTAGCAAGACTGAACGCCCTTGTGTATTGTTGCGCATGTAAAAAATTCCTTGGCAGCTAGACATAGAAAAGAGTAACGGCCAGTAAAAGCCTATCGGCCCTGCCCAGCCAAAATTGTGAATTAAAAACCTACTCAAAGTATTTCAGGATCCTCGCCGGTGCAGCAGAGTTCGTGCACTGCGCTGTGATTCTTTGGACTGAGGCTTGATTTAAAAGAAGAACTTAGCACTTATGGGTTACACCCATATGCCATGATGTTGATCCGTTGAAAATACATATACTGTCTTATGTGACCACTCAAAGGTTACGTTGTCTGTAGTAGCCTGTCTTATGTGACCACTCAAATATTATGTTGTCTGTAGCCTGTCTCATAGGACCACTCAAATATTATGTTGTCTGTAGCCTGTCTCATAGGACCAATCAAATATTATGTTGTCTGTAGCCTGTTTTATAGGATCACTCAAATATTATGTTGTCTGTAGCCTGTCTTATAGGACCACTCAAATATTATGTTGTCTGTAGCCTGTTTTATAGGACCACTCAAATATTATGTTGTCTGTAGCCTGTCTTATAGGACCACTCAAATTTTATGTAGCCTGTAGCCTGCCTGCCTGCCTGTCTGTTGCCTGTGTGCCTGTGATCTGCCTGCTGGTAGCCTGTGTGCCTGTAGCCTGCCTGCTGGTAGCCTGTGTGCCTGTAGCCTGCCTGCTGGTAGCCTGTGTGCCTGTAGCCTGCCTGCTGGTAGCCTGTGTGCCTGAAGCCTGCCTGCTGGTAGCCTGTGTGCCTGTGATCTGCCTGCTGGTAGCCTGTGTGCCTGAAGCCTGCCTGCTGGTAGCCTGTGTGCCTGTAGCCTGCCTGCTGGTAGCCTATGTGTCTTAAGCCTGCCTGTCTGTAGCCTGTGTGCCTGAAGCCTGCTTGCTGGTAGCCTGTGTGCCTGTAGCCTGCCTGTCTGTAGCCTGTGTGTCTGTAGCCTGCCTGCTGGTAGCCTGTGTGCCTGTAGCCTGCCTGCTGGTAGCCTGTGTGCCTGAAGCCTGCCTGCTGGTAGCCTGTGTGCCTGAAGCCTGCCTGCTGGTAGCCTGTGTGTCTGTAGCCTGCCTGCTGGTAGCCTGTGTACCTGTAGTCTGCCTGCCTGTCTGTAGCCTGTGTGCCTGTGACCTGCCTGCAAAAAGCATGTGTGCCTGTAGCCTTTACCCCTGCTGGTAACCTGCCTGTAGACTTCTTATAGCTTGTCTGATTCTTAACAGCAATAATCTACACAATTGTCAGGCCATTATCTTATGGACGCTGCCAAATGTCGGCAACGCGCTTTGATGTGTGCTTTCTCAAACGTCACAAACAAGCAGCCCAGGCTTTCCACCTGTCAGGCTCCCAGTTATCTCGGCATATTTATGACAACGGTTTCATGTGTTTTTGAAACAATTACTTTTCTAGATTCCCATTTGCTGTTTCCGTTTGTTTTTGATCTAATGTTTTTGATGTCTATCAATGTTATGTCGACGAAGAACGTTGCCATCAAGTCTGTGACAGTTGTAGTTTAGTGTCAGGTTTTTGGTTTCTCCGTAACCAACTCGTCAATGTTTTGTTGGAGGCTTAAGGACAGTCTTTTTTTTTCCTTTTACCAGTTTATGATTGTGTTATGTCAGTCTTTCAAGTGTCACTATTTAGCGGCGCCTTCCAAATATTTCATAGTGTGTCAGCTAACCGACTTTTATACAACTACTGACTTTCTAAATAAGTAAGTAAAAAGTAAAGGACCTTTTCCCACGCCTTTAGGCGCATAGGGCATATAGGCACAAGATGGGTGATGTGGTCAGCATCACGCCGGCTGCCTTTACTTCCCGAGACTGCACCTGGTACCCACTCAAGGCTGGGTCGTCCTGGGAGTCAAGGTCATTTTTTAAAAATGTCCGGTTCCACCAGGGAGCGAACCCACGACCTTCTGATCCTCACGCAAGCGTCTAGCCGTTGCGCCACAGCGACTTTCTTTCTAATTAGGTCACCGCCTAATTATCCTACACACACATACACACGTACACATTCACAAACACACACACTCGTAGAGAGATAGAGGGAGAGAAAGAGAGAAGTAAAGACAGAGAGACAAAGAGACAGAACAAACAAAGGAATGTTACAGCCCAATATCGGGGTTTCAGAGTCTCTGTGATAGAGTGGACAGATATCTAATCTTCTCCATACATCTGTCACAGCCTTGATGCTACAATCATCTCCATACATCTGTCACAGCCTTGATGCTACAATCATCTCCATACATCTGTCACAGCCTTGATGCTACAATCATCTGTATGCATTTGTCACAGCCTTGATGCTACAATCATCTCCATACATCTGTCACAGCCTTGATGCTACAATCATCTCCATACATCTGTCACAGCCTAGATGCTACAATCATCTCCATACATCTGTCACAGCCTTGATGCTCCAATCATCTCTATGCATCTGTCACAGTCTCCTCATTCCAATCATCTCTATCCACCTGTGACCATCTGCGTGCTCTAATCATCTCTATACCTCTGTCATCTCTATCCACCTGTGACCATCTGCGTGCTCTAATCAACTCTATACATGTGTCACAATCTCCCTGCTCCAAACATCTCTATACGCCTGTCACAATCTCTGTACTCCAATCATCTGTATACATTGGCCACAATCTCCTTGCTCCAGTAATGTCTATACATATGTCATAATTTCCGTGCTCCAATCATCTTTATAGATTTGTCACAGTTTCTGTGCTCCAGTCATTTTTTATAGATCTATTACGATCTCCGTGCTCTAGTCATCTCTTGTCTACTCACTACTCAGCCAGAAACTCATTTATCTTCAGATACTAAGTGTTGTGACATGTGCTACTCATGGAGCCGATATTGTGTAAAAAAAGAAAAAAACAGCGAACAGCGTCTACTGTGAATTTTAGATAAACAACCAAAGCATAAGAGCATATTTGGAGGGTGGAACTGGGGCATACAAACATGAGGGATGGAAATCTACATACAGATTGCACAGTCACACGTGTAGGATGGTAATCTACCAATTACATAGTTACACATGTAAGATGGTAATCTACCTGTGGGCTGGGAGTCGAGGCAGGGCGTTTGGGATTACGTAAGCCGTACCGCAGGTGCTTTGGGTAAACAAATTACCCGAGGAATTAAACAGGACGACTGCAATCTGTGGCTGTATTGTCTCTAGAAGATTTGAGTTGTAGGATAATAGCAACATCGACGTGGACGGTAATAACAGAGGAAGAATTTTGACAGACATCGGCAATCGATGAAAAGTAATTTACACCGGAAAGTATCTCACGCGGCAGCTCCGACCAATAAACTACTTTTGATAATAACAATAATACTAGTGGTGGAAAATTAGTAGCTGGGAAGTAGTAGTTGCCGGGATGTTGTAAGTTTTTTGACGCGGAGGTAGTGGTTGCTAGGAAGTTGCAAATTTGTTGTCCTGAAAGGTGTGGTTGCTAGGATGTTACAAGTTTGTTGTCCTGGAAGTTGTGGTTGCTGGGACGTTGCAAGTTTGTTGTCCTGAAAGGTGTGGTTGCTAGGATTTTACAACTTTGTTGTCCTGAAAGTTGTGGCTGCTGGGATGTTACAAGTTTGTTGTCCTGAAAGTTGTGGTTGCTGGGACGTTGCCAGTTTTTTGTCGCAGAGGAAAGAGAGGTGGAGTATACCTCTTTGAGGAACATGAAGGAGATATGGTAATCTATTAATCTCGTAATCTTAGTTCCAGCTTCATAGCTAAGGGGTCACTCCATAATTGCTTCGCTCCAGTGCCAACGAAAAACGCACATAATGTTTATCACAGTCACTTGTGGAAAGATTGACAGACTGCTGTCTCAGTATATCTAGCATACACATGCTAGATGAAAGAGAGGTGGAGTGTACCTTTGTGATTGAGAATCTGGTAATCTGGTAATCCTAGTTTCAGCTTCATAGCAAACGGGTCACCCCACAGTTGCTCCGCTCCTGTGCCAACGAAAAACAAACGCAGTTCACAGTGTCACGCCATGCACTCAACTCAGAAGCTGGGCGACGAAACTACATACTTCCAGTCTACAAATGGAGCAAAAATGCAACGGCCACCATCTGGCAGAAAAAAAAATTTGCCATGGCTTAAAAAAAAAAAGAAGGTGGCCATGCTTAGCGTCCATTTTGACCTGAAGCATTATATGAGGGTTAATAAACGGTCACCCCAGCAGTATCCTCATTATTAGCTGGGGAAGGGACTTAGGACATTACATCCACCAGCAGGCGTCGCCCCTACAACGACCTGCCTGCCATCGTTAACGACTGTTCACCCAATTGAGAATAAAGATGTTGAGTGTATCTTTGTGAGGAAGATGAAAGAGAGATGGAGTGCACCTGTTTGAGAGAGAGAAAAGAGAGGGGGAATATACCTTTGTGAGGTAGAGGACAGATAGGAGGATTGTACCTGTGGGAGGGTAAGGTAAGAGAGGTGGAGTGTTTCTGTGTGAGGAAGATGGAAGAAAGCAGAAGTGTACATGTGTGAAAGAGATGGAACAGAAAAAAATGTGTACCTGTGTGAGAGAGATGGAACACAAGACACGTGTGAGAGAGATATTTGAGATAGATTGAACAAACGGGACTTGTGAGAGAGATTTAAAAGCAGAAAAGTGAGAGGGAGATGGAAAAGTGAAGCGTACAAGTTTGAGGAAGACTGAACAATGAAAACGTGTGAGAGAGGGAACAGGAAAGAAGTGTGAGGGAGATGGTAGAGTGAAGTATACATGTTTAAGAAAGATTGAAAAGATGAGACTTGCAAGAGAGATTGTACAATGGAAACGTGTGAGGGAGGGAACAGGAAAGAAGTGTGAGGGAGATGGTAGAGTGAAGTATACATGTTTAAGAAAGATTGAAAAGATGAGACTTGCAAGAGAGATTGTACAATGGAAACGTGTGAGGGAGGGAACAGGAAAGAAGTGTGAGGGAGATGGTAGAGTGAAGTATACATGTTTAAGAAAGATTGAAAAGATGAGACTTGCAAGAGAGATTGTACAATGGAAACGTGTGAGGGAGGGAACAGGAAAGAAGTGTGAGGGAGATGGTAGAGTGAAGTATACATGTTTAAGAAAGATTGAACAGATGAGACTTGCAAGAGAGATTGTACAATGGAAACGTGTGAGGGAGATGGAAGAGTGAAGTATACATGTTTAAGAAAGATTGAACAGATGAGACTTGCAAGAGAGATTGTACAATGGAAACGTGTGAGGGAGATGGAAGAGTGAAGTATACATGTTTAAAAAAGATTGAAAAGATGAGACTTGCAAGAGAGATTGTACAATGGAAACGTGTGAGGGAGATGGTAGAGTGAAGTATACATGTTTAAGAAAGATTGAACAGATGAGACTTGCAAGAGAGATTGTACAATGGAAACGTGTGAGGGAGATGGTAGAGTGAAGTATACATGTTTAAGAAAGATTGAACAGATGAGACTTGCAAGAGAGATTGAACAATGGAAACGTGTGAGGGAGATGGTAGAGTGAAGTATACATGTTTAAGAAAGATTGAACAGATGAGACTTGCAAGAGAGATTGTACAATGGAAACGTGTGAGGGAGATGGAAGAGTGAAGTGCACAAGTTTGAGGAAAACACAGAAAACATGTGAAGGAGATGGAATAGTGGAGCGTATATGTTTAAGGAAGATTGAACAGAGGCGACGTATGATAGGGATAGAAAAAAGAAAAGTGTAATGAAATTAAATGAGTGAAGTGTGCATTATTGTGGAAGAATGAACAGAGGAGACGTGTAAGGGAGACTGTACAGGGGAGACGTGTGAGGAAGATGGAAGAGTAAAGCATACATATTTGAGGAAGACTGAACAGAGGAGACGGGTAAGGGAGACTGTAGGGAGTAGACGTGTGAGGAAAATTGAAGAGTGAAGCGTACATATTTAAGGACGATTGAACAGAGTAGATGTGCAAGGGAGTTGGAACCAAAAAAGGAATGCTGAAGCGCTAATTGCTCCGCCATCCTAAAATATAACGACGCCATCTGTTCGAGATGTTTCCATTGAACATTAAATGACGTCTGGGATTGCGCAAATCTGCAGAGAAAGTGAAGTTAATTGTAAATGTGTGTGAGTGCTTTCCTGTTAACGTGTGGGTGTTTACGCACTAGTGTATGTGTGTCGCGTCAGCAACCTAAATACCTGTCTGCTGAGAAACTGGTTTTCAATGAATACTTCAGAGTGGTTTGATTAGTTTTAATGACAGACTGTAAGAACTTCCATTTCTGGTAATAACCCAGGGATGGGGAAAAAGGAGGGTGGGAGGGGGGGGGGGGCGGTAGGTATACGCCGGGGACTGACGGTCTGGTCTGTTCGATCGGGGAAAAAGCAAATCGTTTATATTTGTTATACCAAATGGCTCAATATATATTCAATTGTTAGACCAAATTGCTCAATATATGTTCATTTGTTAGACCAAATGGCTCAGTTTCTGTTCATTCCCTTTTCCTTCAATGTACAATGAATGCTGCAATCTTGCGCATTAAAAGTTGCCATAGTGTGCACTCGATATTACCATCTTTTGCAGTGGAAGCTGCCTTCTTGTGCACTGGAAGTTGCCATGTCTGCAATGGAAGCTGCCATCTTGTGCACTGAAAGTTGCATCTTGTCTAGTGGAAGTCCCCATCTTGTTCAGTGGAAACGTCCATCTTGTGTAGTAAAAGCTGCCATCTTGTGTAGTGGAAGTTGGATACTTGTGCGGTGGAAGCTGCCATCTTGTGTAGTAAAAGCTGCCATCTTGTGTAGTAAAAGCTGCCATCTTGTGTAGTAAAAGCTGCCATCTTGTGTAGTAAAAGCTGCCATCTTGTGTAGTAAAAGCTGCCATCTTGTGTAGTAAAAGTTGCCATCTTGTGTAGTAAAAGCTGCCATCTTGTGTAGTAAAAGCTGCCATCTTGTGTAGTGGAAGTTGGATACTTGTGCGGTGGAAGCTGCCATCTTGTGTAGTAAAAGCTGCCATCTTGTGTAGTAAAAGCTGCCATCTTGTGTAGTAAAAGTTGCCATCTTGTGTAGTAAAAGCTGCCATCTTGTGTAGTAAAAGCTGCCATCTTGTGTAGTGGAAGTTGGATACTTGTGCGGTGGAAGCTGCCATCTTGTGTAGTAAAAGCTGCCATCTTGTGTAGTGAAAGCATTTTTTCGCCTAGAAATATAGACCAGTTTATTTGCTTCCCCGCCCCCACCCCCATCCGGGTCCACCCCTTCCTCCTCCGCATAGAAAGTCAGATCTCAACTCCAGGATATTGAACTATCATCCTTCACGATTAACTCGCTGAGTGGCGTGCCCTGTCGTGTCTGCCTCATACAATTGGTCGCTCGTAGGATTCATTTCCACTCTATCAACCCACCGTGTCGCTCTATCAGCCTACCGTGTCACTCTATCAACCCACCGTGTCACATTATTAACCCACCGTGTCACTTTATCAACCCACCGTGTCACTCTACCAACCAGTTTTGTTACTTACCACTTTACCAACCCTCTTAGTCGTTGTATCAAGCCCACCGTGTCATTCTGTCAACCCACTGTTTCATTCTATAAACCCACCTTGCCACTCTATCAACCCACCGTGTCACTCTATCAACCCACGAGTCACTCTATCAACCCACGAGTCACTCTATCAACCCACCGTGTCACTCTAATAACGCACGGTCTGTCACTCTATCAACCCACCGAGTATCACTCTATCACCCCACCTTGTCACTCTATCAACCCATTGTGTCACTCTGTCAAACCAACGTGTCACTCTATCAACCTACCGTGTCACTCTATTAAGTCACCGTCTGTCACTCTATCAACCCACCGTGCGTCACTCTGTCAAACCACCGTGTCACTCTATCAACCCAGCGTGTCACTCTATCAACCCACCTTGTCACTCTTTTCAACCCACCGTGTCACTTTATCAACCCACCGTGTTACTCTATTACCTCACCCTGTGTCACTCTATAAACCCACCGTGTGTCACTATATCAACCCACCGTGTAACTCTATCAACTCACCGTGTCACTCTATCAACCCAACGTTTGTTACCATTTTACCAACCCGCTTAGTCGTTGTATCAACCCGCCAGGTCACTCTACAAGCCCACCGTGTCATTCTGTCAACCCATTCTGTCACTCTATCAGCCCACCTTGTCACTCTATCAACCCACCGTGTCACTCTATCAACCCACCGAGCATCATTCTATCACCCCACCTTGTTACTCTATCAACTCACCTTATCACTCTATCAACCCATTGTGTCACTCTATCAACTCACCGTCTGTCACTCTATCAACTCACCGTGTGTCGCTATTTCAACACACCGTGTAAATCTGTCAACTCACAGTGTCACTCTATCAACCCACAGTGCCACTCTATCAACCCACCGTGTCACTTTATCAACCCACCGTGTCACTCTATCAACCCACCGTGTCACTCTATCAACCCATTGTGTCACTCTATTACCTCACCCTGTGTCGCTCTATAAACCCACCGTGTGTCACTATATCAACCCACCGTGTAACTCTATCAACTCACCGTGTCACTTTCTCAACCCACAGTGTCACTCTATCAACCCATTGTGTCACTCTGTCAGCCCATCGTGTCACTATATCAACACATTGTTTCACTATATTAAGACATTGTGTCACTCTATCAACACACTGTGTCACTCTGTCAACCCACTGTGTCACTCTGTCAACACACCGTGTCACTCTATCAACACAACGTGTCACTATGTCAGCCCACCGGGTCACTCTGTCAACCCACCGTGTCACTCTGTCAACAAAATGTGTCATTATGTCAGCCCACCGTGTCACTCTGTCAACCCACCGTGTCACTCTATTAACACAATGTGTCACTATGTCAGCCTACCGTGTCACTCTGTCAACACAATGTGTGACTATGTCAGCCCACCGTGTCACTCTGTCAACCCACCGTGTCACTCTGCCAACACAATGTGTCACTATGTCAGCCCACCTTGTCACTCTGTCAACCCACCGTGTCACTCTGTCAACACAATGTGTCACTATGTCAGCCCACCGTGTCACTCTGTCAACCCACCGTGTCACTCTGTCAACACAATGTGTCACTATGTCAGCCCACCGTGTCACTCTGTCAACCCACCGTGTCACTATGTCAACACAATGTGTCACTATGTCAGCCCACCGTGTCACTCTGTCAACACAATGTGTCACTATGTCAGCCCACCGTGTCACTCTGTCAACCCACCGTGTCACTCTGTCAACCCACTGTGTCACTCTGTCAACCCACTGTGTCACTCTGTCAACCCACCGTGTCACTCTGTCAACCCACTGTGTCTCTCTGTCAACCCACCGTGTCACTCTGTCAACACAATGTGTCACTATGTCAGCCCACCGTGTCACTCTGTCAACCCACCGTGTCACTCTATCAACACACTGTGTCACTCTGTCAGCCTACCGTGTCACTCTGTCAACCCACCGTGTCACTCTGTCAACACAATGTGTCACTATGTCAGCCCACCGTGTCACTATGTCAACCCACCGTGTCACTCTATTAACACAATGTGTCACTATGTCAGCCCACCGTGTTACTCTGTGAACCCACCGTGTCACTCTGTCAACACAATGTGTCACTATGTCAGCCCACCGTGTCACTCTGTCAACACAATGTGTCACTATGTCAGCCCACCGTGTCACTCTGTCAACACAATGTGTCACTTTGTCAGCCCACCGTGTCACTGTGTCAACACACCGTGTCACTCTATCAACACAATGTGTCACTCTGTCAGCCCATTGTGTCACTCTGTCAACCCACCGTGTCACTCTGTCAACCCACCGTGTCACTCTGTCAACCCACCGTTTCACTCTGTCAACCCACCGTGTCACTCTGTCAACCCACCGTGTCACTCTGTCAGCCCACCGTGTCACTCTGTCAACCCACCGTGTCACTCTGTCAGCCCACCGTGTCACTCTGTCAACCCACCGTGTCACTCTGTCAGCCCACCGTGTCACTATGTCAGCCCACCGTGTCACTCTGTCAACCCACCGTGTCACTCTGTCAACACAATGTGTCACTATGTCAACCCACCGTGTCACTCTGTCAACACAATGTGTCACTATGTCAGCCCACCGTGTCACTCTGTCAACCCACCGTGTCACTCTATTAACACAATGTGTCACTATGTCAGCCCACCGCGTCACTCTGTCAACACAATGTGTCACTATGTCAGCCCACCGTGTCACTCTGTCAACCCACCTTGTCACTCTATTAACACAATGCGTCACTCTGTCAGCCCACCGTGTCACTCTGTCAACACAATGTGTCACTATGTCAACCCACCGTGTCACTCTACCCCGTTCATGTCACTCTGCTAACTAGTTTTGTTACTTACCACTTTCCTAATCCTCTGTAATTGTCTGACTGTGCGTCTGTGTGATATGGACTATATGTTTATGTATCTGAGTTTGTGAACATCGTTTGTGAGTAGGGGACCAGCTATTTATGACTGTGAGTGTCTGTTTGTAGCGTCTGTGTGTTGTGGACAGGGCCTTTGTGTTTAAAATCTACGTGTTGTGTGCCAGCTATTTCAGAAGATGTGTGTCTGTTTATGCGTCTGTGTGTTGTGGACAAGACAATTCTGCCTGTGTGTGTCTGTGTTTAGCGTCTGTGTGTTGTGGACAAGACAATTCTGCCTGTGTGTGTCTGTGTTTAGCGTTTGTGTGTTGTGGACAAGACAATTCTGCCTGTGTGTGTCTGTGTTTAGCGTTTGTGTGTTGTGGACAAGACAATTCTGCCTGTGTGTGTCTGTGTTTAGCGTTTGTGTGTTGTGGACAAGACAATTCAGCCTGTGTGTGTGTCTGTGTTTAGCGTTTGTGTGTTGTGGACAAGACAATTCTGCCTGTGTGTGTCTGTGTTTAGCGTTTGTGTGTTGTGGACAAGACAATTCTGCCTGTGTGTGTCTGTGTTTAGCGTCTGTGTGTTGTGGACAAGACAATTCTGCCTGTGTGTGTCTGTGTTAAGCGTCTGTGTGTTGTGGACAAGACAATTCTGCCTGTGTGTGTCTGTGTTTAGCGTTTGTGTGTTGTGGACAAGACAATTCTGCCTGTGTGTGTCTGTGTTTAGCGTTTGTGTGTTGTGGACAAGACAATTCTGCCTGTGTGTGTCTGTGTTTAGCGTTTGTGTGTTGTGGACAAGACAATTCTGCCTGTGTGTGTGTCTGTGTTTAGCGTTTGTGTGTTGTGGACAAGACAATTCTGCCTGTGTGTGTCTGTGTTTAGCGTTTGTGTGTTGTGGACAAGACAATTCTGCCTGTGTGTGTCTGTGTTTAGCGTCTGTGTGTTGTGGACAAGACAATTCTGCCTGTGTGTGTCTGTGTTAAGCGTCTGTGTGTTGTGGACAAGACAATTCTGCCTGTGTGTGTGTGTCTGAGTTTAGCGTTTGTGTGTTGTTCACTAGACAGCTGTGAAGGTGAGTGTCTGTTTTTGCGTCTGTGTGTTTTTGCCATATATAACTGTCGGTGAGCGTCTCTGTGTTGCCTCCGTGTTTTGTGGACCATATATTTATGTATGTGAGTGTCTGTGTTTCGGGGATCAGATATAGAATAGATTTCTACTTCTGTCACCACTATTCCTGTCTGTCTTTACATATCTATTTTTTACTGATCCATTCACTTGACAGACAGATCTCTTTTTATATTAAAGCACAGTGTTTTGTGGTCTAATTATTATTTATGGATACATTCTAGGTCCGATGAAAAGTAAATTGAAAAGTGTTTGAGGATAAAAACCAAATAACTAATATTAGTGTATTGTTATGTTAGACTTGCGGACTGGAGCTCAAATGTCTACACAAGAGGTTTTTAGAGTGGGTGTCAGTGTACGACTAGAATAGTTGTAAGCTTTAATCAATTATTGTTCCGCTATAGCACATAGACGTATTTTCAACTCAGGGCTAAAAACAAAAATCTGGCCACGCTAATTACCGAAGTGTTGTGCACCAGAACTGGACATCTAATCCCCGCCACGTTTGCCATGTGATCCTACTTGATCCACTGATATTGGCATTACCGCCATGTCGACGGTGTCCGCTTAAGTGAAACATTTGTTTAACAAATACTTGCTTGATTGCAGAACACAGTCCACGATCTTTTGTTTCTCTCTCAGTGGTCATTGATTGATTTCCTGGTCCGTGTGTCACATGCTACAACAGACAGTATCTTAGCTGCTGCACAAGACTTCAGGGAATACAGAAATGATGTGTCAGGCACTTAGACTGTACGTCAAACACACAGACAGTTTTTTAGCTGCTCCACAAGACTTTAGGGAATACAGAAATGATGTGCCAGGCACTTAGACTGTACGTCAAACACACAGACAGTTTTTTGGCTGCTCCACAAGACTTTAGGGAATACAGAAATGGTGTGCCAGGCACTTAGACTGTACGTCAAACACACAGACAGTTTTTTGGCTGCTCCACAAGACTTCAGGGAATAAAGAAATGGTGTGCCAGGCACTTAGACTGTACGTCAAACACACAGACAGTTTTTTAGCTGCTCCACAAGACTTCAGGGAATACAGAAATGGTGTGTCAGGCACTTAGACTGTACGTCAAACACACACAAGACTTTACAGTTTTTTAGCTGCGTCCACAAGACTTTTTAGGGAATACAGAAATACAGAAATGTGTCAGGCACTTAGACTGTACGTCAAACACACAGACAGTTTTTTAGCTGCTCCACAAGACTTTAGGGAATACAGAAATGATGTGTCAGGCACTTAGACTGTACGTCAAACACACAGACAGTTTTTTAGCTGCTCCACAAGACTTCAGGGAATACAGAAATGGTATGTCAGGCACTTAGACTGTACGTCAAACACACAGACAGTTTTTTAGCTGCTCCACAAGACTTCAGGAATACAGAAATGGTATGTCAGGCACTTAGACTGTACGTCAAACACACAGACAGTTTTTTAGCTGCTCCACAAGACTTCAGGGAATACAGAAATGATGTGTCAGGCACTTAGACTGTACGTCAAACACACAGACAGTTTTTTAGCTGCTCCACAAGACTTCAGGGAATACAGAAATGGTATGTCAGGCACTTAGACTGTACGTCAAACACACAGACAGTTTTTTAGCTGCTCCACAAGACTTCAGGGAATACAGAAATGGTATGTCAGGCACTTAGACTGTACGTCAAACACACAGACAGTTTTTTAGCTGCTCCACAAGACTTCAGGGACAATAGAAAAAGTAGTCTAGGCACATAGACTGTACGTGAAACACAAAGACAGTACAGTATACGACATGGACCAGGATTACATGGATTTGACAGTACATGAAACACAAAGAAGGTATGCAGGAAACACAGACAGGGCACGGAACACGCAGACAGTACACGGAATACACAGACAGTACACAGACAGTACACGGAAAACACAGACAGTACACGGAACACACACACTGTATACGAAACACAAAAACAGTACACGAAACACACAGGCAGTACAATGAACACACAGACAGTACACTGAACACACAGACAATACACTGAACACAGACAGTACACAAACACATAGACAGTGCATTAAACAAACAACAGTGCATGAAACACACAGACAGTACATAAAACACCCAAAGTACACGGGAAACATACAGAGACCGTACAATGAACACACATACACAGACAGTACATGGAACACACATTCAGAAACCGTACACGGAACACACATACAGAGACCGTATATGGAACACACATACAGAGACCTACATAGAAAACACATACAGAGACCTACATAGAACACACATACAGAGACCTACATAGAACACACATACAGAGACCGTACATGAAACACACATACAGAGACCTACATAGAACACACATACAGAGACCGTACATGAAACACACATACAGAGACCGTACATGAAACACACATACAGAGACCGTACATGGAACACACATACAGAGACCTACATAGAACACACATACAGAGACCTACATAGAACAAACATACAGAGACCTACATAGAACACACATACAGAGACCTACATAGAACACACATACAGAGACCGTACATAGAACACACATACAGAGACCGTACATGGAACACACATACAGAGACTGTACATGAAACATACATATAGAGACCGTACCTAGAACACACATACAGAGACCCTACATAAAACACACATACAGAGACCTACATAGAACACACATACAGAGACCGTACATGGAACACACATACAGAGACTGTACATAGAACACACATACAGAGACCGTACATAGAACACACATACAGAGACCGTACATAGAACACACATACAGAGACTGTACATGAAACATACATATAGAGACCGTACCTAGAACACACATACAGAGACCCTACATAAAACACACATACAGAGACCGTACATAGAACACACATACAGAGACCCTACATAAAACACACATACAGAGACCGTACATGGAACACACATACAGAGACCCTACATAAAACACACATACAGAGACCGTACATAGAACACACATACAGAGACCTACATAGAACACACATACAGAGACCGTACATAGAACACACATACAGAGACCGTACATAGAAAACACATACAGAGACCGTACATAGAACACACATACACAGACCGTACATGGAACACACATACACAGACCGTACATGGAACACACATACAGAGACCGTACATAGAACACACATACAGAGACCCTACATAAAACACACATACAGAGACCGTACATAGAACACACATACAGAGACCCTACATAAAAAACACATACAAAGACCTACATAGAACACACATACAGAGACCGTACATAGAACACACATACAGAGACCGTACATGGAACACACATATAGAGACCGTACATAGAACACACATACAGAGACCGTACATGGAAAAAACATACAGAGACCGTACATAGAACACACATACAGTGACCGTACATGAAACACACACACACAGAGACCCTACATTGAAAACACATACAGAGACCGTACATAGAACACACATACAGAGACCGTGCATAGAACACACATACAGAGACCGTACATAGAACACACATACAGAGACCGTACATAGAACACACATACAGAGACCGTACATAGAACACACATACAGAGACCGTACATAGAACACACATACAGAGACCGTACATAGAACACACATACAGAGACCGTACATGGAACACACATACAGAGACCGTACATAAAACACACATACAGAGACCGTACATGGAACACACATACAGAGCCCGTACATAGAACACACATACAGAGACCGTACATAGAATACACATACAGAGACCGTACATAGAACATACATACAGAGACTGTACATAGAACACACATACAGAGACCGTACATGGAACACACATACAGAGACCGTACATAGAACACACATACAGAGACCGTACATAGAACACACATACAGAGACCGTACATAGAACACACATACAGAGACCGTACATGGAACACACATACAGAGACCGTACATGGAACACACATACAGAGACCGTACATAGAACACACATACAGAGACCGTACATAGAACACACATACAGAGACCGTACATAGAACACACATACAGAGACCGTACATAGAACACACATACAGAGACCGTACATAGAACACACATACAGAGACCGTACATGGAACAAACATACAGAGACCGTACATAGAACACACATACAGAGACCGTACATAGAATACACATACAGAGACCGTACATAGAACACACATACAGAGACCGTACATAGAACACACATACAGAGACCGTACATGGAACACACATACAGAGACCGTACATAGAACACACATACAGAGACCGTACATGGAACACACATACAGAGACCGTACATAGAACACACATACAGAGACCGTACATAAAACACACATACAGAGACCGTTCATGGAACACACATACAGAGACCGTACATAAAACAGACATACAAAGACCGTACATAGAACACACATACAGAGACCGTACATGGAACACACATACAGAGACCGTACATAGAACACACATACAGAGACCGTACATAAAACAGACATGCAAAGACCGTACATAGAACACACATAAAGAGACCGTACATAAAACAGACATACAAAGACCGTACATAGAACACACATAAAGAGACCGTACATAGAACACACATTCAGAGACCGTACATAAAACAGACATACAGAGACCGTACATAGAACACACATACAGAGACCGTACATGGAACACACATACAGAGACCGTACATAGAACACACATACAGAGACCGTACATAGAACACACATACAGAGACCTTACATAGAACACACATACAGAGACCGTACATGGAACACACATACAGAGACCGTACATAGAACACACATACAGAGACCTTACATAGAACACACATACAGAGACCTTACATGGAACACACATACAGAGACCGTACATAGAACACACATACAGAGACCGTACATGGAACACACATACAGAGATCGTTCATGGAACACACATACAGAGACCGTACATGGAACACACATACAGAGACCGTACATGGAACACACATACAGAGACCGTACATAGAACACACATACAGAGACCTTACATAGAACACACATACAGAGACCTACATAGAACACACATACAGAGACCGTACATAGAACACACATACAGAGACCTACATAGAACACACATACAGAGACCCTACATAGAACACACATACAGAGACCTACATAGAACACACATACAGAGACCTTACATAGAACACACATACAGAGACCTACATAGAACATACATACAGAGACCGTACATAGAACACACATACAGAGACCGTACATAGAACATACATACAGAGACCGTACATAGAAGACACATACAGAGACCGTACATAGAACACACATACAGAGACCTACATAGAACACACATACAGAGACCGTACATAGACACACATACAGAGATCGTTCATGGAACACACATACAGAGACCGTACATAGAAACACACATACAGAGACCTACATAGAACACACATACAGTGACCGTACATAGAACACACATACAGAGATCGTACATAGAACACACATACAGAGATCGTTCATGGAACACATACATACAGAGACCGTACATAGAACCACACATACAGACAGTGACCTACATAGAACACACATACAGTGACCGTACATAGAACACATACATACAGAGATCGTTCATGGAACACACATACAGAGGACCGTACATAGAACACACATACAGAGACCGTACATACAGAACACATTAAAACATACAGACCGTACATAGAACACCATACAGAGACCCTACATAAAACACACATACAGAGACCTACATGAAACACACATACAGACCGTACATAGAACACACATACAGAGACCTACATAAAACACACATACAGAGACCGTACATAGAACACACATA
>CAJHNH020000122.1:322055-358514 GCA_905116865.2 Candidula unifasciata | reverse complement strand
AGGGTCCCCTTACTTACACTCTAGTATTACTTTGATTCACTGACAATTATCCCTGTACATAGGGCTCCCCTTAATTACACTCTAGTATACTTGATCACTGACATAATACCTGTCCAATAGGGTCTCCTTACTTACAACTCTAGCAATACTCACTGAATTTATAACCTGTCCATAGGTCCGCTTACTTAGTATCTTGATCACTGACATTATACCTGTCCATAGGGTTACTTACAATCTAGCATACTTGGATCACTACTTATACTGTCCCTAGCCTTACTTACTCTAGTATCTTGACACTGACATTATACCTGTCCATAGGGTCCCTTACTTACATTCACCTCTAGTATACTTGATCACTGACATTATACCTGTCCATAGGGTCCCCTTACTTTACACTCTAGGATACTTGATCACTGACATTAGACCTGTCCATAGGGTCCCTTAATTAAACTCTAGTATACTTGCTCACTGACATTATACCTGTCCATAGGGTCCCTTACTGACACTCTGGTAGTACTTGATCACTGACATTATACCTGTCCATAGGGTCCCTTACTTACACTCTAGTGACATACTTGGGTCCCTTACTCACTGACATTATACCCCTTACTCCAGTATAGGGTCCCTTACTTACACTCTAGTATACTTGATCACTGACATTGATTACACTCTAGCATACTTATCACTGACATTATACCTGTCCATAGGGTCCCTTACTTACTCTAGCATATCACATGAACAATTATACCTGTCCATAGGGTCCCTTACTCACTTAGTCTTGGACTCACTGTCCATTATACCTGTCCATAGGGTCCCTTACTTACACTCTAGTATACTTGATCACTGACATTATACCTGTCCATAGGGTCCCTTACTTACACTCTAGCATACTTGATCACTGACATTTTACCTGTCCATTTTAACACTGTTCATTACTGACAAGATCTATATAATGTAACAAGTAAAAGTCCCTTTGTAACGCCAAAGGTGCATTGGGCATATGGCACTAGAATCATATTTTTACAGACTAATTGGCCCTCTTTGAGGGGTCAGCATCAATCTGACTGCCTTTACTTCTGAGGTCATTACCTAATACTTACTTTAGGCAGGGACTCAGTTTTGAAACAAATTTGACTTAATGTGTATTTAACTTAAGATCTTTGGGCTGGCCACTATTCTACCATGGCTCTACTCATAATAATTATGTCCATATTAAAATTTGTTATCTCTTATCTTGTGTTTGTCCTGTCAAAAATCACTAACATTTCATCTGTCAACGCTTATATTTTTAATAAAAAACCACTAGACTCACTGATCTATGAGACACATAACTAATGCATTTCAAAACTTTCGAACAGTTTGCATGCCAAATTTTCAGTAACTTACACCGAGCGGTTACTGAGTTCATCATCATCATCAAGTGCCTTGCCGACTGGCGTGGGCGATCATGCCTCTTCACAATCTGCAGTTTTCAGCTGCGTGTATCATTTTCCATGTTGACACCCATCCCTGCCATGACCAAAGACTGTCAAGAATCTTTTCACACTGTACGAACCGGGCTAGTGGAGAATGAGGAATCCCTGACACTAACACGATTGCGTGACATGGGAGTTAAGCATGGTGATGCACGTCTTTGCCGTCTTCGAGGCCGAGAAAGGAGACAATATAACCAGCTTCTCATGGGGGCAATTAGTAGAAGTACTTTAGAGTGGCTGCTGCTTCGGAGAACTGAGCACGCATGGGTATGCCCAATGTGCAGTGACATTAATTGTGATAACAGAACATAAAATAACATCTTAGTAGGGAGTCGGCAGTACGGAAACCTAAGTTCAAGTGTCTCCTTCGTGCCAAAGAACTGCATGGCTGTTGGGTGAACAGTCGTTAACGAGGGCAGGCAGGTCGTTGTAGGGGCGACGCCTGCTGTGATGTAATGTCCTAAGTCCCTTCCCCAGCTAATAATGAGGGTACTGCTGGGGTGACCGTTTTATTAACCCTCATATAATTTCTTCCGGTCAAAATGGACGCTAGGTAACGGCCACCTGTTTTTTTTTTTTTTTTTTTTTTTTTTTTTTTTTTTATTTTTTTTTTTTTTTTTTTTTAAAGCCGTGGCAAATATTTTTCCAGACGGTGGCCGTTGCATTTTTGCTCCATTTGTAGACTGGAAGGATGTAGTTTCGTCGCCCAGCTTCTGAGTTGAGTGCATGGCGTGACACTGTGAGCTGCGTTTGTTTTTCGTTGGCACAGGAGCGGAGCATGTGTGGGGTGACCCGTTTGCTATGAAGCTGAAACTAGGATTACCAGATTACCAGATTACCAGGTTTTCACACTGTCTTCTTCTGTCTCTTTTTCCACGGATCTTTCCAGTGGTCACATCATTTTCAATTTTTCCTCTTCTCATAACAGGACCAACAGTTACAGATTCTCAAAGTTGGGCAGGACTTCTGCAGTGGAGTGAAGACCATGACATCTGCCCCCCCCCCCCCCCCCCCCCCCCCCCCCCCCCCCCCCCCTATTTTTCACCCATGTCTGTCCTTTAGACACACTCCTTTAAAAGAAGTTCTTCTCTTTGCCAATGGTTTGCAGAGACAGAAACCACAGTTGTAGTATGATGCATGTCCTTCTCTGATCTGTACAACTTGGTTTCCACTAGAATGCCAACTGGCAAGACCTGAGATCTGTTTACTTCTTTTTACTTGATTTTTATTTTTTATTTTAGTTATTTCCCCCTGGATCCTCTTCTGTAAAATATTCAAAGACTGAAACAGTTTGTTTGTCATTTTTAATTTGCATTGGGTTTTTTTTTCCCCCTCTTCTGCAGGAGGAACTCTTCCAGCAGCCTGGTAGGCACTCTGAGATTCAGTTTATACGAGATTGTCTGGACACAGGGAAACCACACTGCATTCGTATCCTTCCACCTACCGCTGTCATTATTGTCTGCAGATGTGATTTGTAATTTGAAAGAAAGTAATCCACCAAATACAACAACACAATTGCTTACCTCCCTTTTGACCAAGAAAATAAAGGTCTTGTTGACACAGCCACAGGGAGCAAAGTGACCTCATATGTTTATTATGATGTCATAGTCACCCTAAAAATAAAATAAAAATCCACCTTAAATAACAACCGCTAATTTTTTTTTATCCAAAATTTACTCGCACGCACCTCATCTACACACTGTGTAGTTGCAACCAGTACCAAAGTTGTTATATGGAAGTATTGGCCACTGACCTAAAGATGTCATTGTCATAAAAACCCCCTAAAAGTTTTAAAACAGGCTTTCTCCAGTCGACAGAGCTAAAGTCATGAAACACGAGCTGCTGACATTAAAATTGTCTGAAGAAATAAGCTGCTAACATTAAAGTTGTCAGAAAACAAGAGTTACCAGCATTTAAGTTGTTAAAAAAACACGTGAATTACTAGCATTAAAACCAGCCAGAAAACATTAGCATTAAAACAAAACTAAAACAGCAACAAAAATAATACAGTTGTGAGTAAGCTAACTATGTGATCTGCTTGTACACTAAGCCAGAGGTTTTTGCAATGGATATAGTTGTGTACAGTGGCTACAGATAATGTACAATGGCTACAGATAATGTACAATGGCTACAGATGTGTACAGTAGCTACAGATAATGTACAATGGCTACAGATAATGTACAATGGCTACAGATGTGTACAGTAGCTACAGATAATGTACAATGGCTACAGATAATGTACAATGGATATAGTTGTGTACAGTGGCTACAGATAATGTACAATGGCTACAGATAATGTACAATGGCTACAGATAATGTACAGTGGCTACAGATAATGTACAGTGGCTACAGATAATGTACAATGGCTACAGATAATGTACAATGGCTACAGATAATGTACAATGGCTACAGATGTGTACAGTAGCTACAGATAATGTACAATGGCTACAGATAATGTACAATGGCTACAGATAATGTACAATGGCTACAGATGTGTACAATGGCTACAGATGTGTACAGTGGCTACAGATAATGTACAATGGCTACAGATAATGTACAATGGCTACAGATAATGTACAATGGCTACAGATGTGTACAGTAGCTACAGATAATGTACAATGGCTACAGATGTGTACAATGGCTACAGATGTGTACAATGGCTACAGATGTGTACAATGGCTACAGATGTGTACAATGGCTACAGAAGTGTACAGTAGCTACAGATAATGTACGATAGCTACAGATAATGTACAATGGCTACAGATGTGTACAGTGGCTACAGATAATGTACAATGGCTACAGATGTGTACAATGGCTACAGATGTGTACAATGGCTACAGATGTGTACAATGGCTACAGATGTGTACAATGGCTACAGATGTGTACAATGGCTACAGAAGTGTACAGTAGCTACAGATAATGTACGATAGCTACAGATAATGTACAATGGCTACAGATGTGTACAATGGCTACAGATGTGTACAGTGGCTACAAATGTGTGCTGTGTTTACAGCTGTGTAGAGTGGTTAAAAATATTTGCTTTTGCATATATTAGACAGACTTAGAGGAATCATTGTAATGTATTTTGAATAATCAGAAGAAATCGAGGCTGTGTTAGTGATCAGGCTTATTTGTGTGCTTGCGAAAGAGTAAAGAAGTGAGTGAGCAAGAGAGAGAGGGAGCTAAGAAGAGAGATATGCCAGAGAGCCTTGCTGTCACACTGATAGTGAATTTGCTTCCCAACACTGTGTCGTCATGATCATCATGTGCTGTGCCGCTATGCATGGACAGTCCTATAAAACTTTTTCTAGTTCTCATAATACCATTTTCATCATTTTTTCCAGGCACGTTCTCATAATACCATTTTCCAGACAAGTTCATATAATACCCAGGCAGCATAATACCATTTTCCAGAGTCGTCCATGAGTTTTTGTTCTGATAAAACCATTTTCCAGGCAAGTTCTGATAATACCATTTTCCAGGCACGTTCTGATAAAACCATTTTCTAGGCACGTTCTGATAATACCATTTTCCAGGCAAGTTCTGATAATGCCATTTTCCAGGCAAGTTCTCATAATACCATTTTCCAGGCAAGTTCTGATAATACCATTTTCCAGGCAAGTTCTGATAATCCATTTTCTTTGCCCTTTTCTGCAGCTCCTTCCATGTCTCCCACAGCTCATCGTGCCCCCCCCCCCCCCCCCCCCCCCTTTATTTCCAATATAATTTAATCTCAGTATTTCAATTCTCTGTTTGCGTGTGTGGGTTCGGAGGCCCCATTATAGTGAAAAGAAGAATAGACCTACTATCTCTCTAGCATGCATGTCTTAAGAGTCAATACTTAGGGGAGGGGGGCGGTGGCTTCCTTTGAATTCAGAGTGTAGCTGTGAGAGGCAAGGAACTAACAGTCTGCATACAAGTAAGCCAGATCTGTAAAATGGATGGATGTGCATACAACACTCAGGTTCTCAAACAAGCCTAAAGCCCACAGGTGGGTGAACAACCAGAACTCTCTGTCGGAGTTTCCAGCTTGTGAATATGAAGTAGAAGAAGAAGACAAAAGACAGAAATAGTCAGCTAATTGATTTCAGGGTTTCTTATTGGAACACTTGCAAACCTGAACCACAGCACAGCTGACCCATTGAGTGTACACTCAGTGGCTGAGTCCTTCCTGCTGTTCCTGGAGTGCCTGGCTCAGCCAGTGATCCCTTTTGAGTTCTACTGTCAGTGTTTGGCCAGTTCAAACAATCTGCTGCTGAGCAAACAGGTCAGTGTTTTCAGTCACAGGATCATTGAATGTATGATTAAGTCATATTCTGAAAACGGCTCCATCTTCCTTCTTTAGCAGTTAGTTCCCCTTGTGGGTTTTCAGGGCCTTATTTGATCAGGGAGGTAAAGCAGTTGGAATCAACCCATTGCCCCACTGATACTGAAATAGATAATTAAACATGGAAAATCATCAAAAATGTTGTCCTTTTCAGATCACACAGTTCCTATGTGGGTTCTGGGACCCCATTATAGGGTAAACAAAAGATAGAATAGACCAACTTTTCCCCAAACAAACAAGTCTTAAGAGTCGATTAATTAGGGGTGTTTCCTTTTAAGTTAAAGCGCATCTGCCAGGGTGTTGAGGAACCAATAGTCTGCAGACAAATAAGCTAGAGTTGTGAAAATGGAGATACACGCAGAACTCAAGTTTTAGAATGGGACTAAATTCCAGAAGTGGAAGAACAGAGTTTACGGCTGGTGAACACGAAGAAAAGAAGAAGAGGAAGAACATGAAATTCCTCATAAATGCTTCACTCAGTTTCTATAGATCATTTAGTTAGAATCTCAGCACACTGTGCAGACTCTATAGTACAGCAAGGATAGGCTAACTGTGAATACCAGATTCATACATCCTGAATATACTCTATATGTGTGTTTGGGAGGGGGAGGGAGTTAAATGTTGCCAGTACAACTGCTTGTTCGCCTATTCTTTGCAGCTGCCGAGGGGTTTAAAAATATGCATTCTTTTAGTTTTAAGCACTGGTCCAGCTGGTCATAATAATATTTATCTATGACCGACTGTTGCATGAGAAAACACAAATCATTGACTACATATGACTGCAACTAATGGAGTCAGGAATCTTCTTCTATGTTTGCCCTTAAAAGAGTGGTTGGTTGGTTGGTTGTTGTTTAACAGTTAGGCTGTGATGTACTATAACAGGCCAGGAACCTTTAGGATTAAGTTTGAACAGGTGCTACGAACAAAGAAATTTACGAGAAATCGCTGACACAGAAGCGTGAGACAGGAGATGTCAAACGCACTGAGATATGCCAGGAAAACCTGGAAGTCAAGAATAGACAGATGGATTGCTTTAAGCATGACAACCAGAGTTCTAAGAACAGGTGTTGCAATTAAGTACATCACATGAGACAGGCAACGAAAATAAGAGATAGACAAGCTTTCAGAAGGACAGACATAACCATAATCCAGGAGGATAATACAGGTCACGGGTACTCCAAGGAGGACAGGACAGGCGGCCAAGCATGATAACTGACGAGAGATTAGAAGGTAGCAGAGAATCGAAAGAAGACAGGTGGCAGGAATGACAAATGGGCCACAGGGAAAAGAACAAGGAAATCGAGAAGGATTCAAGAGGAGGAGGAGGAGGATGAGCTCTTGAAGAGTCAGGTCTCGGGGGCTGGAGCCGAGAGAGACAAGAAGTACTTGAGCTTTTGAAGAGAGCAATTTACGAACAAAATAAGAAAATAACAGACTTGCGTTAAGAGTAACTGACATATAAATACTTTGTTAGAAACAAGATAAATTCTACTACGGGATAGAAGAGACTTAATACGTTACAGTAACCTATACTGGAGTGTTCATCATCATCGTTGTTTAAACGAACTTATGGTTGCACTTGTGTAATTAAATTGATATTGTCTTTTCTATTATAAACAAACATTAATTGCATTGAAGTTGATAGATCAGTGGCTGTGTTGTTAAACACAAAAGACATACAAACAAGGTCTTATATAACTTGTTTTGTGTAGGCGCATCTGAATGAGCATGGGAGGTGTGAAAGGCATAATTGTGCCACAGTGAAATCTGCACTTTTTAGACTGTAATGGTGCAGTTTTAGTGATTACTGATCAGAGAAAACCCCAGTTCACATAAATAACGAGTAGGAGGCAGGTCTTCGATTACCATTGATTCTGACAGGAAACACACAAAAAAGTAGGAAATGACTGTATGAAGACGATGTGCCTTCCACAGGTTGATAGAGGGAACTTGTTAGAGCACTGAAATAGGTTAGGAAATATCTGAACTAGAGAGAAATATATTTGAAGCAAGAAAGATTGAAGGGCATTCTATGTGTAGCGCTTGGATAGGATCCGAGTAATGAATGCCTGTGTATGACTGAGTTCATTGAGTGATTGCTGTAATGAAAGTGACTGATTTTGACAGAGATAGTTATTTAGTTAGTCGACAGATTATCCTCATTGCACATCAAATCATTCAGTCCATAAGTGCTCGGATCCCGGCCTGAGCAAATCCCGCAGCGTGTACCGGCTCACGTCACCAGTTCTGTGTTGATTTCTTATTCTTCTCTGGCTTCCTGCATAGTGCTTTTGTCTGGCTACAACCCTTTAACATGTTGTTCTTGCAGTCTGGTCATTGTTGCAGATTCACACTCATCACTTGGTTCTCACAAATGTCTTACTTCTCGTAAAGCATTCAAAATATCATCATGGCTCGTCCACCCTCCACAGTAGCTTTACCTGCAAGCCGATCAGCTTGCCCTGGCACAAATATGAAACTGATATGTGTCAGCCCCGACCGCTTGAGAGACTTCACTCACTGTCTTCGGATCCAGCCTTTCTCTATCTTCCTGGGCATACTCATTAAGTCAGTGAGAAAGCATGCGCGGGGGAAAAGGTATGTGTCTCCATCCATGTTATTGTTTTGGTCACTGCCACGACCTCCATAGTCAGACTACTTGTGGTCAAGGCAACAGCACCAGAATACTGCTTCACAGTTTGAACTCAGCCTGCACCGTAAAAACCCAAGAGCTTCTCATATGACAAATTACAGACCCATCTGTGTAAATGATAGCATCCCCCTGAAGATAATTCTTGAAAATCAAAGCCTGCACTTCTGCCGCAATGTATATTGGTTAGTGACTGGCGAGTATCTGTGATGCGGGATCTGTGTCAGTGCAAGAATGTGTGTTTTAGGATGAATTACTTTGTAGGCCAAGTAGAGTACAGTGAAGTTGGTTGATGTGTTGAGATATGAACGCCTGCAAGTCAGCTCTAGACAAGTGTTAGTGGAGGCTGACTGACAGTGTGTAAAGGCTAATCAACCAGAATGGAAGAATGAATGTGTTTGTCCAGTTTACAGTTGTCTATCAATGAGTTCTGTTTGTTGTCGTTAACATTGTCATAACCAATGTTACATAGCAGGTCTCCTTCCAGTATGGTGTATGTTTGACCCACCTAGAATGCAACATCACACAGACCAGCACATTCTCTTTCAGCAGAACCCTCATTGGCCACCTACAACATGATTTGAGAGGGAAGTATGTCTATTCTTTGTCTCTCTTAAACAGGGACCCGCAAAACACGCACTGGGAATTATGAATCCACACGCACTGGGAATTATGAATCCATGTTGACACAGGGAGGAAGGCTTTGTGGTTACAGGACAGACCCGAGGCATGAGTTACCAACAGCCTGCTATAACCATGAGTAACCATGCTCTTTGACATCTTCTGCTAAAGACGGAGCAAATATTAACATATCTTGGGTGCTGTGAGTTGAGTCAAGAATTGACATCACATGCATTCCGTCCTCATCTTCAGCAGCCAATAAAGAGTTCCTACTCATATGGTACCAAGTAGCAGTTTGATTGTCCCCATCTTGCCTTTGGTCTGAGTGTAGAGCATCAGCCTCATCTGGTGACTCCCCACGGCCCCATTCTGGTCAGACCATACCAATCTGTTGATGCTTTCCCTTGCTGCCAGAAGATGAACACTGTAGTAGAAGTGTTGATGCTTTCCCTTGCTGCCAGAAGATAAACACTGTAGTAGAAGTGTTGTAACCTTTGGATTTAACCTGTCTGTTTCTTATTCCAGCTGCTTAGCCACTTGCCAGATTGCCACAAGAACACATTCCTGTATATCTGTGCCTTCTTGAGGGAGCTGCTCAAGCATTCAGACAAAAATGGTCTAGATACCAAGTTTCTGGGTAAGTCTGTAGTCTCCAACAGTAGATTGGTTTTGTGTAGTCTCCAACAGTAGATTGGTTTTGTGTAGTCTCCAACAATTTTAAAAGATCTGAACATCAAGGAAGATTGGCTATTAAACAGGATCTTGTCTCCAAAGCTGAAATGGATTGGCTAAAAACATCATCTTGTCTCGGAAGCTGAAATAATTTGGTCAAATCAATCGCCATTACGGTTTAGAAAAATAATAGCAGAAGGCATAGTACCTGAAAGAAGGAGCAGGGGCCGACCAACACGAAGATGGGCACAGGATATAAGTAACTCCATGAATCTCCTTGAATATGAAAGTACACAAGGCGGGAGAGCTGGTGAGAGACCGAGTTGCTTTCAGACAGACTGTGATCAGAACGACATTCTGTACAAGACCAGCTACATGATGCTCAGTCTCGAACAGTAGATTTGTTATAACATGAAAGGCCCGTTCACTGTAGTTATTTATTGGTTGTATGTGAGCATGTCTGTTTGTGTCCATGAATGTCTGTACTTGAATTTTAAAAAATGTCCCCTCTAGTTTCTTTCTCTACTGGTCAAAAAAAAAAAATTTTTTTTTTTAAAAATAAATTAATACATTTTTTTTTTCAGCCACAATGTTTGGAGAGGTCATGTTACGACCGGATCCTGCACTTCAGACACCCACCAAAGGTAAAGTGCCAACTGTAAAGGAACGAAGAACAAAACTGAGAGAGGTGGAATCCAAAAAGGCAGCTTTTATGTATCACTTTATCAATCATGATATAGAATTGTGAAGAGACAAATCTCTCTAATTACTGAATGTTTTTTAAGTTTGTCCAGAATGTTATATTTTTTATATATAAATTGTAAAAATAGTCATTCTGTGTTGTGTACAGTTTTTCTTTTTAGGTTTTAGATCTTTTATTTAGGCCAATTTTGAGTAGTCTTACATTGCAATCTGGCAAATCATTATGTCCTTTATAAAGGGAGATCTTTGTGAACAAATGCTTTTGATGATCAATATTTCAGTTGTATATAGTGTGCATACATTTGTTGATTAAAGCTTATCTGTTATATATTATTAATGTTGTTAGGCTGATCAGCGATACACTTCTTTGCTTACCATCATCATCACACTGTTGAACCATTTATATAACACAAAGGGCTGGCAGTTGATTCTTCCATTCAGTTCTGTCCTGAGCAGTCTTTTTGATATCCCGAATGGTATCCTGTCCAGCACCTTTGGCCTCTCTCATCAGCATTCATTTTAGGGTTTCTCTTATATGTCCTCATTTCCTCAGTCCCTCAGATTCCTACTTCCAGTACCTGTTTCTTTTTCTTAGGATGTATTCAGTAAAGCACCATCTTCTTTGTCTTTCAATTGTTTTGCTTATAGGGAACTCTTTCAATGCCAAGATGTTATTTTAATGAGAATGAAGCCACAAAGGATTGCAGAAAAGATGGGAACTGAGCATTTGATAGGAAACACACTAATTACAAAGGACGGCAACAATCCCATGCTATCATTGTGGAAGACTTCTAAACATGGGCGAGTCTTGCTAGTCACACCCGCCATCGCTATGGGCTGTGAGTCTCTTGCCTTTTCATAGCACAATATAATGCTATCGTCTGGAAAGACAGAAAGATGCCAGTAACATTTATATAAATTGAGTGAGTGAGAATGTTTCCATGCTATGTATAAAGAAATAGATAGAAAGATATGTTTTCATGGTATTGTCATATATGCTTTTGGTTACGCCCATTGTGGCTGTTCTAAATCTCTTATGGCAGTAAATGTGATTAATTTTTTAACATCTTATCATGGGTATATTTTTGTTTTTTTGTTGAAATATTTCATGCACATATTGTGTATAAATTATAGTTTTTGTCATTTATACTTTACAGAATGTTACATCAGTTTTATTTCTCATCTGAACAAGAAAAACATCTTTTGATAACAGTGCGTATTTGTAGTTGTATGTAGTTGAGAAAGAGAGAAATTCATTTATTTATCATTGTTACACTTTTTTTTTCAACCCTGAATTCAGCCACCATTTATTTTGATCTCTGGACTTGAGTGACTAGGCTCTGTGTTCATCCACATGGGGCAGTGTGAAGGCTACAGTGAGATAGTTTGAGGGCTACTGTGGGACATTGTGAAGGCTACAGTGAGATAGTGTGAGGGCTACTGTGGGACAGTGTAAGGTCTGCTGAGGGACAGTATAAGTGCTACAGTGAGATCATGTGAGGGCTACTGTGAGACATTGTGGAGGCTCCAGTGAGATAATGTGAGGGCTACTGTGGGACATTGTGGAGGCTCCGGTGAGATAATGTGAGGGCTACTGTGGGACATGTGGAGGCTCCGGTGAGATAATGTGAGGGCTACTGTGGGACATTGTGGAGGCTTCAGTGAGATCATGTGAGGGCTACTGTGGGACATTGTGGAGGCTTCAGTAAGATCATGTGAGGGCTCCTGTGTGACATTGTGGAGGCTTCAGTGAGATCATGTGAGAGCTACTGTGGGACATTGTGGAGGCTTCAGTGAGATCATGTGAGAGCTACTGTGGGACATTGTGGAGGCTCCGGTGAGATCATGTGAGGGCTACTGTGAGACATTGTGGAGGCTCCGGTGAGATCATGTAAGGGCTACTGTGGGACATTGTGGAGGCTTCAGTGAGATCATGTGAGAGCTACTGTGGGACATTGTGGAGGCTTCAGTGAGATCATGTGAGGGCTACTGTGGGACATTGTGGAGGCTCCAGTGAGATAATGTGAGGGCTACTGTGAGACATTGTGGAGGCTCCGATGAGACATTGTGGAGGCTTCAGTGAGATCATGTGAGGGCTACTGTGGGACATTGTGGAGGCTCCGGTGAGACATTGTGGAGGCTTCAGTGAGATCATGTGAGATCTACTGATTCAGACAAGGCATGTTTTTCCTACAAGACTGACACTTGCATCGTGCAACAGTGTCTTTGCTTCTGATATCAAAGCCACAATATATTTGGTTCTTGCGCTTTCTATCTCTGTGTCTGTCCCTCATCCTCTCTCTGAACCCCCTTTCTCTCTGTGTGTCTTTGTGTATCTGTCTGTCTCTCTTTCTTTCTCTCTGTGTGTCTGTCCTTCTTTTTCTCTGTGTGTCTTTGTGTAAGTTTCTCTCTCTCTCTTTCTTTCTCTCTCTGTATCTGTCCTTTGTTCTCTCTGTATGTCTTTGTGTGTTTCTTTCTCTCTTTCTCTCTTTTCGCTTCTCTTTGTTTCTGTATGTGTGCATCTCTCTCTCGCCCTCTCTCTCTCTCTCTTTCTCTCTCTCTCTCTGCCTTTCTCTCTATATCTGCCCCAAATATACACACTCTTTGACTCTCTCCCTCTGTATGCCTTCATATCTGTTTCTCTTGTTTAACTCTCTCTCTCTCTCTCTCTCTCTCTCTCTCTGTGTTTGTCTGTCTGCGTTTGTCTCTCTTTCTCTGTCTGTATATGTTTTTCTGTCTCCCAGTCCCTTCAGAGATGGTACTCTGGTATTGGATTGGCAGGGAAGTCTCCGCCAACTTCACTCAAAAAAATGCAAGCCCTTTTAAAGTCATCAAGCCCCGAGCATGAAAACACCAGGCAGTGGTTTTAAAGCTCAAGTCACCCAGAGATATCACAGCCGGTGAATCACTGATATCTGTCCCTGACCCAGTAAAAAAACATTTCATTAGCCCTATTACAAAGTCACCTAGTGCAGTCTGGGTGATTTTCAGGGCTGTTTTTTGTCACTTTACAATATGCCAAAGGCACATATGCGAATTCATACTCCAGATAGGTCAGGATGATGTATTTCAACTACACAGTTGTCATCTAATCTTAGCTTTTGAACATGATTTCCTCAAATTAGTTTTGAGCTGGATTATCTTCAGAGCACTCCATCCATCGGTAGTCAGATTTCCCCCTCATCATGTTCATCAGCGTCACACGGTTAATAATGCCAATCCTATGCTGGTTGACAAGACTTCATGTGTGTCCAGTGTGTTTCTCATGCTTGGCTGTGTCGATCTTTACTTCCAAATTCCTTAAAATGAGGAATTAACACTTAGGTGTCTTTGTCTTAGTGCAAGTGATATCTTTTCCTCTGCCTCAGTTTCTATGCCTATTATATTGTTAAATTCTTTAGAAACACCTGTACTTGTTTGCCGACTCCCACAGTATATACTTTATACCACCTAGGTCAGACATTTTAATGCTTGCTTTTGCATTCTGTTCTTTATATAAATATGGTGATTAATAACTGTACATATGTGGTCTTCACAGTAAGAATAAGGATATGTTATGTATATAGTCTTTCTAAAAGTTTTATTTCTACCAGTGATCACACTTTCTATTCAGTTGATATTACCATGAACACTATGATGAATTTTGTCTTAGTTTTGGGATACCTAGTGTGGGTTCCGGGGCCCCGATTTTTTGGGGGGAGGAGGGGAGTAATGGACAGACCTACTGGCTCCCTAACAAGCATGTTGTAACAGACGACTAATTAGAGATGTTTCCTCTGAAGTGTGAGTACATTTGCCTGTGATGCGAGGCACCAACAGTTTGCATACAAATAAACCAGATCTGTAAAACAGATGTGCATGCAAAATTCAAGTTCTGGAACAAGACTAAAGTCCAAAAAATGAATGAACAGCTGGAACTGTCTGTCAGAATTCACAGCCGGTGAATGCTAGGAAGAGTAAAACTAACAACTGTTTGAGAATATAATGTGTTCAGTAGATAACTTTTTGAGAATAGAATTCCCTGTGTGGTCCTGCTGCCGCTTTTTGGGGAAGGGGGAGAATAGGTCCTCTGCCCTCTGTCATAAGAGGCAACTAGTTTTGTGATGTGTCCCAAAAATCACAGTCTAGCTGTAAACCACAACATCATCTGCTGACCGCCATTTTAAGGACAAACAGAAGAAGAATAGAATGAGTTGAATTATTAACTGTTTGAAAATGGAATTACCATATTTTTATATGTATAAGACAATATGTTCTCCCAAATTGTTGAAGTATAAAATTAAGAGCGTCTTGTGCACAGAATGTATTTAAAATATTTATTTCTTGATTCTGAGCTAAAGAAAAATAATGGTGTCTTAAACATGGTGGCCATTTGATGACTAATAGGGTCATCCAGCAAGCTTCGAGAGATAACCTGCTGTAATTGATGTGTTTTTTTTTTTTTTTTCAAGTCCTCTTCGGTAGTCTCTATCTGCAGTCTCTCTGTGTAGTCTGTAATATAGACTGTCTGTGATTTCTGAAATGAGAAGTAGCTCTCAAAAATCTAAAAATGGTTGGCCACTATTGAAATAGTGCTACAGAAGTTGTCTTTACATTCCCAAAAAAATATCTTTGATACTCATGTTTTGAGGCTGTGTGATCTCAGTCGTGCTGATTGCAGCAATGCTCAGTGTAAATAATGTTGTTAAAACCATTTTCTTTCCTTATGGTTGACATGGTTGTTTTAAAATTGTATATTTTTATAGTGTTATCAGACAGTTGAACTGGTACAGCAACTGAAGTCTTTGACTGATCTGTCCACTTAAAACCAAATCCCTTCTCTTAACTGTACCTATTCATACAGTAATTGCTTGGGTGTTCTCTAGTTTGGGGTCAGACAAGTCTGGGAGCACTGACCAAGTGTCTGTGGAGGTCAAATAGTTTTCCACTCTACCATATGAGACTGACAAAGTGTCTTTGGAGCTTGTATAGTTTCCCACTTCACCACATGAGCCATTAACCAGATGCCTGTGAAGCTTGTATAGTTTCCCACTCACCACACGAACCTATGACTAAGTGTCTGTGAAGCTTGTATAGTTTCCCACTCACACCACACGAACCTATGACTAAGTGTCTGTGAAGCTTGTATAGTTTCCCACTCCACCACATGAACCTATGACTAAGTGTCTGTGAAGCTTGTATAGTTTCCCACTACACCACACGAACCTATGACTAAGTGTCTGTGAAGCTTGTATAGTTTCCCACTCCACCACATGAACCTATGACTAAGTGTCTGTGAAGCTTGTATAGTTTCCCACTCCACCACACGAACCTATGACTAAGTGTCTGTGAAGCTTGTATAGTTTCCCACTCCACCACACAAACCTATGACTAAGTGTCTGTGAAGCTTAGTTTCCCACTCTACCACACAAACCTATGACTAAGTGTCTGTGAAGCTTGTATAGTTTCCCACTCCACCACACGAACCTATGACTAAGTGTCTGTGAAGCTTGTATAGTTTCCCACTCCACCACATGAACCTATGACTAAGTGTCTGTGAAGCTTGTATAGTTTCCCACTCCACCACATGAACCTATGACTAAGTGTCTGTGAAGCTTGTATAGTTTCCCACTCCACCACACAAACCTATGACTAAGTGTCTGTGAAGCTTGTATAGTTTCCCACTACACCACACGAACCTATGACTAAGTGTCTGTGAAGCTTGTATAGTTTCCCACTCCACCACACGAACCTATGACTAAGTGTCTGTGAAGCTTGTATAGTTTCCCACTACACCACACGAACCTATGACTAAGTGTCTGTGAAGCTTGTATAGTTTCCCACTCCACCACACGAACCTATGACTAAGTGTCTGTGAAGCTTGTATAGTTTCCCACTCCACCACACGAACCTATGACTAAGTGTCTGTGAAGCTTGTATAGTTTCCCACTCCACCACACGAACCTATGACTAAGTGTCTGTGAAGCTTGTATAGTTTCCCACTCTACCACATGAACCTATGACTAAGTGTCTGTGAAGCTTTTATAGTTTCCCACTCCACCACACAAACCTATGACTAAGTGTCTGTGAAGCTTGTATAGTTTCCCACTACACCACACGAACCTATGACTAAGTGTCTGTGAAGCTTGTATAGTTTCCCACTTCAACACAATAGCCTGTGACCAAGTGTCTGTGAAGCTTATATAATTTCACACACTACACAAGTAAATCTAGTTTTGAGGGTAACAAACAATTTTATTTTAATATACACATTTTTCTTGTTTCCTGTTGTCACAGTTTTGTTTGTGATAAATCGTGTTGTGAGTACCTATATTTTGCCAAGTAGGTGATCAATTTCACTGATATGTTTGGTTCCATTATGAAATGATTCTTATAAAGGTTACTTGTTACTTTAAACATTCTCAGTAAACTGTCTTGGCATAGCTACAAGACTAAGATGAGTTCCCTTCCCCCACCCACACACACACACACAAACAGAAACACATACATAAGCAATGCACACACCAGCACCTGCAGACAGACACAGAAACACATACACATAAGCAATGCACACACCAGCACCTGCAGACAGACACAGAAACACATACACATTAGCAATGCATGCACCAGCACCTGCAGACACACACAGAAACACATACACATAAGAAATGCATGCACCAGCACCTGCAGACACACACAGAAACACATACACATAAGCAATGCACACACCAGCACCTGCAGACACACACAGAAACACATACACATAAGAAATGCATGCACCAGCACCTGCAGACACACACAGAAACACATACACATAAGCAATGCACACACCTCACCTACTTGGAACTACATGATAAGTTCCCATCAACACTTGGAGGGTACAGGTTGAAGAAAGAGACATGGTTCAATGCTGCTGTTTTCGCCTACGATGTGTACGAGGGATTTCAGATTAAAGAAGAGACATGTGCGGCAGTGTTGGACTTAGAAGATGCCTACAATAAAGTACCATACGAATATTTAATGCAATTACTGCTTAAACTAGAAGTCAATCCTATTCTGATCCGCTGGATTGCTGCGGTCCTGTTCCAGAGAAAGATTGTACTAAGATGTGGTAGCTGGTCCTCAGAACCGCAAACGATATGTCCAGGCTTGCCACAGGGATCACCGCTATCACCAGTCTTATTCAACGTTTTATACGGTGATGATCACTGAGCAGCAGTTGAATGGAAAGGGAAGGACTTTGTCATTTGCTGATGACATTTTGATTTATCGACGAGGGCGTGATAGACAGGAGATCGCCAGCACAATGCACAAAGAACTCGATCGAATTGCCGCCTGGTGTGATGGTTCCAATGCCTATGTCAATCCTTCGAAGGCATCAGTGTCATGGTTCTCTTTGAACAATCACATTGTCAAGTCGGACTTACCAGAAGTGAAAATGCGTGATAATATATTGATCAGAACCAACGTTATGACGTTTCTCGGGGTGAGGTTCGATCGCAGCTTGTCATTCAGGGAACACGTTGACCATGTGATAACAAAAGCACGCAAAGGTCTATCTGCAATGAGGATTATGGGCTGCTTCCAATATCGAGCAAAGACTACTAATACTTCTATTCTACGGTCTGGTCCTTTCACCCATTGAATACGCTTTGGCCATCCTCACTGTCAGTGCTACCCAGATTGAAAGACTCGAAAAGGTGCAAAATGAAGCCATGCGCATTATTTTGGGATGTACAAGAGACACATCCTGTGAAGCAATGAGGTATCTACTTGACTTTCCAACAATGAACCAAAGGATCAGAATGTGGAGGGCTCGGGCATACCTCAAAATATGTGCTGATAAGAAACACCCACTGCATCAAGCGCTTTTTAGTGAAAAGGGCGACAGACTGAAGAGGGGAAAAATCGTGGCTAGGTCGGGCAGAAGATGTTATTAGGCAAATATGCAGCCTAACCGACATCATACCTGGTGCAGAATGGATACCTGTGCCTCAGGCGTTTATTTGTACATTTTCCTGTATTGTCACACTCAACAGGCGATGTAGAGAAGAGAATCCTGTTGCTGTTAATGCAGAGGTCAACGCTCTCATCGGTGAAAATTCAGACGAAGCAGATGCACTAATCTACACAGACGGATCCGTTATACGCCAAAGAAGAAGCGCATGGGCATTTACAGCACGCTCAGCGGGCAGAACAGTCAAAGAAGCCAACGGTGCCTTCTCCATGACAACCGGCAGCATGACGATGGAGGTGATGGCAGTGACGCAAGCGTTTTGCCGACACACACAGAAACACATACACATAAGCAATGCACACGTCACCTGCACCTGCAATCACACAGAACAGGTACTATTACCATACACATACAGAGGGGAGCACTGAGCACCTACCTGACCTGCAGACACACACAGAAACACATACACATAAGCAATGCACACACCTGCACCTGCAGACACACACAGAAACACATACACATAAGCATTGCACACACCAGCACCTGCAGACACACATAGAAACACATACACATAAGCATTGCACACACCAGCACCTGCAGACACACACAGAAACACATATAAACAAGCAGTGTGCACACACCAGCACACACACAAAGTGTGGACATCATAGAACTCATTATTGTCTACAAAAATATCACATACGTTTTGAATACTGTTTTTTTAGACAATCATTGGAGGTAGTATGATGGGTGTATATGTGGGGTGTGGGTTTCTCATTGTGTTGGTTGAGTTTATAACTCAGTAGTGGAGTATTGTGAGTCTCCTGGTGGAAGAGTGTGTGACTATCTCACTAGTGGAAGAGTAGGTGATATCTCCCTAGTGGAGGAGTGTGTGAGTACGTATGTCACTAATGACATATGTGATTATAATTAAGGAACAAATCATCAATAATTTCACACTACAAGCAGCTGATCAGACCATTCAGCACTTTGAAGTTATCAGGTTATCCATATTTCTTGATATTGACAAATGTTCTGTCACTCCCTCTTTTGACATGTTTTACTTTGTATGACCATGGGACTTTTTTTTCCTGCACTGTTGTTTGATTCTACCATCAAAAGAAAAAAAATAAGAAAGAAAAGCTTTACAGTAGTAGAAACATAAATTGATGAGAGGAAGTTGCAGGTATTAAGACCTCTTCAGCGAACAAAAAAAAGATACTTTGTTCTTGACAAACAATCAATGACTGTTAGACAACTTGTGTCAGGTAAGATGCTGACCCATGCAGTCACAGTCTCCTTGTCTTCACTTTTGTTTTCTTTATGCCATCATAATCCACATCACTTCACATTGGGCATTCCCATGCCTGCTCAGTCCTCTGATGCCACAGCCACTTCAAGTTACCTCTGTTGATTTTTCCATGATGAGCTGGTTGTAGTGTCTCCTGTCTCACCCTCGAAGGTGGCATAGGCATACTTCACCATGTTTTACTCCCATGTCACGCAGTCTTGTAAGTGTCAGAGAATCATCATTATCCCCTTAGCTAGACTGTCCAGCCTTACTGCCAGTGGTTCACATTTTGCTTAAACCTGGAGATTCCTTCTATTTGTGAAGGTCTGCTTCAGACCCCCACACTTTAAAACAATCAGACTGAAGATCTGATTATATGTTATAAATTTTACTACCACAACAAAAGTTGCATTCAAAAGGTGGTGGAGGGAGGGTTTTTGTGTACATGGTATTAGTTCCACCGATCCCTGGGTGTCCATGCACAAAATCAATAGGAAAGAATGATTTACGGTATTATAAATATGTACCTTCTCATACTGAAGCAAACAAACTAACATAAATACCTGTAAAATGTTTTAAAGTAAAAACATATACCATATTTTTCTGTGTCTACGATATCTTTTCCTAATATTTTTTTTAGTTTTATCTTTTTCTGTGTTCATCCAAAGATGTGAATGCATTGTGCCAGTTGACAACATATCTGCCTTATTTGCACCTTTCAGCCGACACATGCAACTTCCGCCGGCGTTGATACCAGGTTACCCTTGCCATTTTTTTAAAGTTTAAAGTTGCGGGTCAACTTGTATACGCAGTATGTTTGAAAATGTGTTTCTTCATTTTGTGTTAAAAATAGAGGTAATCTAATATACAGAATAAAATGCTGTATGAAATTTCTTTTAATGAGAAATACTCAAGTATCCTTAGACTTGTGAAACAGTGTTGTGCCTGTTTTCTCATAATATTTGTGTTTATATGAAAGTTAATATATGTGGCTAAAGGGTTACGAATGCGGTTCATAACTTGAAATACCTTGTTTTTTCAGCTGCAGGTGTTTTGACAACAGACTGCTTTGCATTGATGTTTACAATGAAATGTAGAATGTCCAGGAACACTGGCAAACTTGTTAGTTGTGTATCCTTTACAAGACTTGGCAGAACCGACCCCAGCATTTGTTGGCTGTTTTTTGTTTGCTGTTTTACATTCAGCGGTTTTCCAAACGGTCGGCTCTCCGTACCTCTGACTGAATCAGTGCCAAGTTTGTCTGCTGCCAGATCCCCTATAGTTGGAATCGAATGGGTATCTGGGAATTACACACTCGCAAAGCTACGGACATTGCCAATGACAGAGTACTGAATGTGAAACTGCCTTTTAAGACCTCACACGGCCAGCAGATACGAGGGTGGGTATGCCCACGTGATGTAAATATATGCAAATAACATTCCTAAGAAAGAGTGAGAACATGGGCTTAATTGACTTATTTCATTGTGATTGTATTGGACAGCAGCTTGTTTTACATATGATTTGTGATCTTGATCTTGTAAAACTGGCATTTCCCATTTTTGTTGTTTTATTTACCTTTGTTATTCTCACACTTTTACTTCAGTGAACCACACAAGATATATTGTTGTAGAACTGTTATTTTACAGCCCAGGCATTTGACAGTTCTGTATAGTTCTGTACCCCTGACAGTTGTGATCTCTGTCTATCCCAGGCATTTGTTATTTTAGCTCTCTCTCTCTCTCTCTCTCTCTCTCTCTCTCTCTCTCTCTCTCTCTCTCTCTCTCTCTCTCTCTCTCTCTCTCTCTCTCTCTCTCTCTCTCTCTCTCTCTCTTTCTCTTTCTCTCTTTCTCTCTCTCTTTCTCTTTCTCTCTTTCTCTTTTTTTCTCTCTTTCTCTCTCTCTTTCTCTTTCTCTTTCTCTCTCTCTCTCTTTCTCTCTCTTTCTCTCTCTTTCTCTCTCTCTCTTTCTCTCTCTCTCTCTCTTTCTCTCTCTCTTTCTCTTTCTCTATCTCTCTATTTCTCTCTCTCTCTCTATTTCTCTCTCTTCTCTCTCTCTCTCTCTTTTTCTTTAAAAACCCCCCCCCCCCCCCCCCCCCCATACAGTTGTGTACTTTAGCTCTCTCTCTCTCTCTCTCTCACACATTATCCCAGAAGGTTGTTACTTTATCTCTCTCTCTGTGCTCCAGACACTTGTTACTTTAACACTTTCTATCCCAGACAGCTGTTAGTTTAGCTCTCTCTCTGTGCTCCAGACACTTGTTACTTTAACACTTTCTATCCCAGACAGCTGTTAGTTTAGCACTCTCTCTGTGCTCCAGACACTTGTTACTTTAACACTTTCTATCCCAGACAGCTGTTACTTTAGCTCTCTCTCTGTGTGCTCCAGACACTTGTTATTTTAACACTTTCTATCCTGGACAGCTGTTAGTTTAGCTCTCTCTCTGTGCTCCAGACACTTGTTACTTTAACACTTTCTATCCTGGACAGTTGTTACTTTATCTCTCTCTGTGCTTCAGACACTTGTTACTTTAACACTTTCTATCCTGGACAGTTGTTACTTTAGCTCTCTCTCTCTCTGTGCTCCAGACACTTGTTACTTTAACACTTTCTATCCTGGACAGTTGTTACTTTAGCTCTCTCTCTGTGCCTCAGACACTTGTTACTTTAACACTTTCTATCCTGGACAGCTGTTAGTTTAGCTCTCTCTGTGCTCCAGACACTTGTTACTTTAACACTTTCTATCCTGGACAGCTGTTAGTTTAGCTCTCTCTGTGCCCCAGACACTTGTTACTTTAACACTTTCTATCCTGGACAGCTGTTAGTTTAGCTCTCTCTTTGTGCTCCAGACACTTGTTACTTTAACACTTTCTATCCTTGACAGCTGTAAGTTTAGCTCTCACTGTGCTCCAGACACTTGTTACTTTAACACTTTCTATCCCAGACAGCTGTTACTTTAGCTCTCTCTCTCTGTGTGTGCTCCAGACACTTGTTACTTTAACACTTTCTATCCTGGACAGTTGTTAGTTTAGCTCTCTCTCTGTGCCCCAGACACTTGTTACTTTAACACTTTCTATCCTGTACAGTTGTTACTTTAGCTCTCTCTCTGTGCTCCAGACACTTGTTACTTTAACACTTTCTATCCTGGACAGTTGTTACTTTAGCTCTCTCTCTGTGCTCCAGACACTTGTTACTTTAACACTTTCTATCCTGGACAGTTGTTAGTTTATCTCTCTCTCTGTGCTCCAGACACTTGTTACTTTAACACTTTCTATCCTGGACAGCTGTTAGTTTATCTCTCTCTCTCTGTGCTCCAGACACTTGTTACTTTAACACTTTCTATCCTGGACAGTTGTTAGTTTATCTCTCTCTCTGTGCTCCAGCTTTCTGTTCTTTAAAGCTGTCTCTCTCACTTTTCCCCAGAATTGTTTCAACTACTCTACCAATATCTAAGGCAACAGTCTCTGCCCAAGACAGCAGCAACATTACCTATCACAGTTTACCAAGTTAGCACATGTCCTTGTACAGAAATGTTCAAAACCTATAACTTTGAAGTTGTCAAACACTTACCTGCTGATAACAGGCTTTGTATTTAAGGTCCATGCAAATTCAGGATCGCTAAATCTCCATGACAAGAGATATTTTTTATTGCCATCTTAAATATACACTTGTACATCCAAACCCACTTTTACCATGTCCTAATTTGATTGTATTGTTTATTATTATTTGATATGGACATTGGATTGTTAGGGAGTGTTTTTTTTTCTGGGCAGCATTATGTAGTGTTAGTTTTTAATGAGCACTGTAGATGACTCACACTTGCCATCTAATCATGTGTTATGAAATGGTATGTAAATTACGGATCCTGATAACTGAGAGTATACTAGATGTGTGTCTAGTATTCTAATAACTAGGTGAACTTGATGTTTGATGTTGAAATCTTGATAACAGGGAAAACTAGACATTAGATGTTGATAACAAGGAAAACTAGATGTATTGCATTGAGATCCAAATAATAGTTAAAACTAGACACTTAGCGTTGAGATCTTGATATTAGATGTATGAATGCTCCACAGAAAATATCTGAGCTGATCACAGCTGTTGTGGGGATGGCACTTGATAATGATGATGCCTTGAAATGTAATCCAGATTTTACATTCCTGTGTATAGTAATTGTTTATCTAGGTGCAGTGACTGCTCCTATTACATGTTTATTGCATCATCTGTGCAGTTATTCTCAACTGTACAGTTACAATTTTATATATATAAAAATATATATATATAGTCCTTAATTTTTCTGTCACTCAAATTTTGTCTCAGAAAGGAAGGTTGATTGCAGTGGGCTTCAAGCACACTCTGTCAGAAGGTGTTTTTTTTTCTTCATATTTAATCTTGGCTCTACACGCCAGAGTGAAAGAACATGAAAGAGCAGACAGACTGGTCATGTCTGCAGTGGTGGGTGGAGAAACAACTACGGACAGGCAGACATACTGTATGTACTGCGTTCTAGAGATGTTGAGACACAGGAGTCAGTGAGGATAAACCGACTGCTGGAAATGGGTAGTGGGGCAAAGACAGAAGATATATTAGCCATCCTGCTAGGTGTGTTGAGCATGGAGACACTGCAGTGGCTGCTGCATCCTAGGATGAAGCACAACTGGTTCAGACAGATGTACTAAGGTATCGATACAGACAAGTAACAAGGCTGTTTTTTCACCCATCTCTTGATTCTGCCTGTCCATCCTTATATAACTGCCTACATTTTACTCTACCTTTGTTTTCCTTCAGTATGCTTTTTAAAAGTTACCTCTTTATATGTTGCCAGTTTTTTAATCTTTACACCATGCTCTCTTCACTGTCTCTCTCCAGAATCTCTGTATTTACATTAGTTATTTCATAAAATGTAATCTAGGATGATTGCGTAATAGTATGTTGACCTTGTTGATTGTTTCTTCTTCTTCTTCTTCTGTTTTTGCCTTTACATGCGCGGTGGGCACATTTTGTTGTCGTTTACTGCTAGTTTTTCTATATCTGCACCTTTTTTTGGCTCAACACATGTGATTTTAGCAAACTTCTAATTAGTTGGATCTCGGGGGACAGTTAGTTTGTTCCGCGCTCCCCCAAAGGGAGTTCTAAAATCCACATGAAGATACGTGTTTTTACGTTCTTTAATTAGTTTTATGTTTTATTCATTGATTAAGTGTTGATGGAAATTTTCCACTGTATTTGTGGCGACTTTTTCCATTTCCCTATTAAGTCTTCCAGCCATAATTGTTATGTTCAGTGACTTTATAATGGCCTGTTGATTATCCAAGTGTCTGTGCCATGTGGTAGGGTTAAGTATATGCAACACTTGACACTTCTCATTGTTACTGCATAGGTAACTAAGAACTAATATGTGCTCTTAGATTCAAACAGCAGATTCAGAAGATGGTAGGTGGCCTGTTGTCATGTGTAACAGATGGTGCTTAGCATGTTAACTGCCTGTGCAGCTACTGATGTCATGTGGCTTACACTGAACGGACTGCAGTTCCAGTGCCAGACTTCTGACAGCTGCCTTATGCATTTAATGCATGTGCATACTGTTGACTTTGCTGAGATTACAGTCTGTGTGAATGATTAGTTCACACGGTACAGTGATAGATATTCTGTGTTTGGTGTGGCAGAGAACGAATCAACACTTGGGGCATTGATGGGTATTCTGTGTTTGATGTGGCAGAGAATGGATCAACACATGGGACAGTGATGGGTATTCTGTGTTTGATGTGGCAGAGAATGGATCAACACATGGGACAGTGATGGGTATTCTGTGTTTGATGTGGCAGAGAAGGGATCAACACTTAGGGACAGTGATGGGTATTCTGTGTTTGATGTGGCGGAGGAAGGGATCAACAATAGGATGACCCTTTTGCTGTGAAGCTGAGTATGTGATTACCTCATCTCGTAGATATTAATAATTTCTTTATTCATGACATGTCACAAACCAACTTCACATTCCTGTCAATAAAAGATAAAAAAATACTGACCCAACAGCTTGGTATGGTTTCATTGATTGAGAGGCTAAATCTGTGTTTAATGTTTGTTTTTGGCCTTGTTGACATATTGTCTTTCCTGACAATAGCGTTATATTGTTCTGTAGTGAGGCATACATATCAGTTCATGTAGGAAAGAAGTCTTTGAACCTGAGGCTGCCGACTAAAAACAAAAATCCCCAAGCTCACTGAAGATTTGAACCCGGGTCTCTTGCATGAGAGCTTCGCCTACTGAACTGTTCAGCCAACTATTCCCTTCCCCGTGACATTTCTTTGAAATATTTTATTTTGAAAGAGAGATATTAAACTAATTTTTGCTATATTAAAAAACATAAAACTGTTCAAAGAGTGAGAAGCAACACTGAAAATAACAGTATGTTTAAATCACCTCACAATCAGCATTCAAGACAGATGGAACCAGATTAAAGAAACATACATATCAACTAGCAATAACATATTAGGAACCAGGAAACAACACCACAAAGAATGGATAAGTAGTCAAACCATGGACTATATTGCCAAGCGAAAAAGAATAAAGAGCCTCATAAATCACACTAAATCAGAACGTCGGAAAGACAAACTAATGTTAGAATATAGCGAACTAAATAAAATGACCAAGAAAAGTGCCAGAGCTGACAAGAGAAGATTTATGGAAAATCTTGCAGAAACAGCAGAAAATGCTGCTCAAGCACATGATCTACAAACCCTACACAAAATTACCCAGCAAATTTGCGGAAACAGAAACAATTATCCCAGCATACCCTTCAGAGATAACCAAGGCAGACTGCTCACCACAGAACAAAAACAAGACATGCAGTGGAACTAAACACTTCTCCGACCTCTTGAACAGACCTGATCCTGAAAATCCCCCAGAAATTCAACCAGCCTCTCAGGACATTGACATTATTACTGAACCACCAAGCAAACAAGAAGTCTATCTTTAACTCTTTGAGTCCCAGGGAGTTTAGCACCACAGGCCCAAGGGGTAGTCAAGAGAGACATAAAATCGGCGCATCATGCGTTCATTGGGCCTCTAGGTAGGAATCTATGAACGTATGATGCGTTCCTTGGGACTCAAAGAGTTAAAGAACAACAAAGCACCAGGCAAAGACGAACTGCCAACAGAACTTCTCTAAGTAGATCCCAACACAACTGCTAGCATTCTAGAACCATTGTTCAAGGATATTTGGGAAAAAGAAGTGTTGCCTGATGACTGGACTGAAGGAACAATAGTCAAAATCCCCAAAAAAGGAGAATTAACAGACTACAATAATTGGAGGGGAATTACTTTACTCTCAATACCAAGCAAAATATTTTGTAAAATCTTCATAATGCGGCTTGAAAAAAGAGTAGATAAATGCCTACGAGTGGAACAAGCAGGATTCAGAAAGGGCAGAGGAACAACTGAGCACATCTTCGCCATACGTAACATTTTAGAACAATGCAACGAATGGTAGAGAAGCATATATATTAATTTTGTGGACCTTGAGAAAGCTTTTGACAGCGTCCATAGAGAAGGTCTGTGGAAAATTTTACCACATTATGGAATTCCAGAAAAGATAGTCAACATAATTGCTCAGTTCTATAAAGACTTTTCCTGTAGTATAAAAAATTACAATACATCTTTCCCAGTAAAGACGGGTGTAAGACAGGGATGTGTTATGTCATCTCTCCTCTTCGACCTTGTGATTGATTGGATACTAAAGAACACAGTAGACAGGACATTAAGAGGCATACGATGGACTCCATTCACCATGCTTGAGGACCTTGATTTTGCAGATGATATAGCACTCATATCACATAAACATGAACATATACAAGAGAAAAGTAACAGACTAAACTGCACAGCAGAAATGGTGGGACTGAGAATAAATACAAAGAAAACTAAGATCATGGCAAACAGTCCAAACCAACAACCAGTGACCATAAATAACCAATCACTTGAAAATGTAGAACATTTTACATATCTTGGCAGTATGGTGTCCCTACTGGGAGGGACAGAGGAAGACATACAGTCACGTCTGAACAAAGCTAGAGCTGCTTTTTGGAAGAATGAGGCAAATCTGGAAATCCAACAATTACTGCAGAGGAACGAAACTCCGACTCTACACGAGCATCATTTTGCCAGTTCTTCTTTATGGAGCGGAATGCTGGAGAATGACCAAAAAGGATGCACACAAGCTGTCCACCTTCCACAAAACATGTCTACGTAGAATTATCAAAATGTTCTGGCCAAATACAATCTCAAACACTAAATTACCTCAAGCCACAAACCAAGAAACTCTAGACAGTATGATAACCAAGAGAATATGGAAATGGCTTGGCCACGTTATGAGAATGACTTCGGATATACCTGCCAAAACAGCTCTCACATGGACACCAGAGGGAAAGAGAAAACAGGGGAGCCCAAAAACAACATGGAGACGAGCGATGCAAAGTGACCTGAGTGCGGCATCTTTGACCTGGAAAACTGCACTGAAGATTGCACAAGACAGGAAAGCATGGAAAGTCCTCTCTGAAGCCTCATGTGCCACTAGGCATAACGAGAACTGATGATGATGATTAAATCACCTCGCATTCTTGAGGTCATGAAGGCTAATAGATGGCAATGGTTGAGGTATATAGAGAGAGAATGACTGGTGACAGAATGGTAGAATCTATATACACAACAGAGTTGAAGAGGAGTAGACAATAATACAGAACAAGAAGACAGTAGGAAGAATATACACACACACCTACAAACACTTACAGTCACCAGCTAGAGGGAAAGAGAATGAATAGCTGAGATAAACGAAGGCGTGTGATACTTACAGCAATAAACCCCAAGGGTTAGGAATGCTGGAGAGGAAGATGAAAACTCTTATAAGAACTACAAAGACGGAAGTGGGTAGACAAGGATATATGTGGAAGGGCAGCATCTAGAGATGGACGAGCAAGCTCAGAAAGTATATCCACAGTGAAAAATAAAGTGTGGTGGAAATCCACTGTAGTCAGCGTTCATTGTGAAGACGGCACATGACGGATTGATAGATTGAGACTAGTTTCCAACTTCAAGCCGACGGGTCACCTGAACTATAAGAAGCACTTTCTGGGGAAACCCGTTGCGCGTACCAGCACTGGGGAAATGTTTGAAGAAGACGTTGTTGCTACCAAGGACGACGTGTCCACTCACAGAATGCAGCTGGGAGAATACAGTATGTATGCGGGATACGGTGTTTGAGTGATTTATGTGAACTGTAAGCAGGGAAAACATGACAACGATGAGAACATACCAAGGTCTACACTCTCTTTTTCGTCTCCAGCGCAATTATGCAGGCTGCATTACCTGCAGTGTTGGCAGTTCCTCAAGTCAGTAATGTCAACCATAATTGTAAATTTTAGTTAGACAGTTGTGTAGTGTATCGTCTACCGCAGACATGTCAAATGGCGACCCGCGGGCTGCATACGGCCCTTTGCAAGCACACATACGGCCTGCGCAAAGAAAACATTCTGGAGTAATTTTTAGTAAATGATTCCAGTTAATTATTGAGTGTGGAACTCGTGATGTGACAAATATGGCCCTCGCGGGGGAAAAAAAGGGGGTGTGGGGCGCCTTTAATTTGACCCGCTTGCTCTGCAGGACGTTGCAGAACTAAGCCAACCATTTTTCGTCTGCTTGTTTTGTTACTAGGTAACTTTGCTGTCCAGTAGTTTGCCATTGTTTACTGACCGGTCAGCTCGCGATCAGCATCATCAGTAAGCAGGTCTTTTATAGAACATCGCTCTCATCACCTAAAAGTCTTCCTTTCTCTAGCACATTTTCCAGCCCTGTGTGCTTTCAGACCACTGCATCTTCAATGTATCACGTTCATGGGGAGTCGGCCTCTGCCTTGTTTTTTTCTGGAAACTGAACCATCCATCACCTTTCTCTCCAGGCCAATGTAACAAATTGAGTGTCTCTCCCTCTTCCTCCTCCTCCTCCTCCTGTTTTTACCGCTCCTCGTCATCAAACATGGCCAAAATACCTTAGCTTTCGGGACAGAATGCTGTTTATGAGCCATTTCCTTAATGCGCAAATCATGTTGAATATTTAGCTCTCGATACTCGTCGAAATCAACGCTATGTTGTCTGCTCCAAATCGCCCGCAGCTGGATTAGAACTGTGTATCCCGGAATTACAAACAGAGTTCACAGTCGCTAAATTTCAACCTTAGTAAATAATTAAACTATCAGCAGCATCATTTCCATGGGCCATGTCGAGTGGCGCAGACGATCATTTTTCTTCTTACATACAGGTCTCTCTTCTGTGTCCTTGATAAATCCAAGCACTGGATCGTCTTTTGACCCACTTTGGCAAAACCATACAGCCTTTCCGTCTCCCTTGTCTCTGACACCCTCGATCTTCTCTGTGGTTACCACTGTTTTTAGTCTTCTTTGTCTTCCTGTCTCCCTTCTCTTCATCTCCACTCATCCTCCTCTCCCTTTTTCTGCTCGTCATCAAAGTGCCTTATCTTGGCATTAATCAAGTAACAGAAAGTATTGTGAACGGCACTCATAGAAAGAAGTAGAAAGATAGAAGAACACACTAGACAACATAAAAATCGGAAGCTATAGTTACCGTGCCGGGAATTGAACCTGTCACCTCCAGACGGCGTCTGCGCCTCGCCATGAATACAAGTGCACTAAGATACATGGTCAACTCGGCACCCCGAAAAAAAGGTGTCTCATTGGCCATGTCTATCGTACAGCTTGAAATCCACGACTATGGATACGAGAATTCATTTCAACCCATTGAAATGGCACCATAGGTTACAGAAATTTATATTAACGAAGCAAATGTCGAATAACAATCACAGCAACAATTACGAACACAGTAAGACCTTATTGCTTGTCTAGAATACACAAACATTTAAGAAAAGGTATTTGATTGGTAGGTTTTTCATACGTCATTCCTATAAATTTTGAGGCCGTTAAATATTATGAATTAATCAAGTAACAGCCGGACCATCGATGGTTACGTCTATTCGATGAGATCAACTAATGAAGCTGATGTTACTTATTTTATTTCTTGACCAGATTTTCCAGTTTTCCGCGAAAATATCTCTCCTCCTCTACGTTTTTTTTTTTTATATATCATTTTGCGCCCACGCCCGATGTATACACATTGATCAGTGAACTGAAAATGGCAAATGCAACGCAAATTTCAAAAAATAGAAAATAGGCCCTAATCAGTGTTTCTGCAGCTTTTGTTACAGTGCTGTGATCTAGCTAAGTATCACTTCATTGCTGATCAGTGTTTCTGCAGCTTTTGCTGTGATCTACGTGTTAAGTATCACTTTTTTGCTAATCAATGTTTCTGCAGCTTTTGTTACATTGCTGTGATCTAGCTGTTAAGTATCACTTTCTTGCTAATCAGTTGTTTCTGCAGATTTTGCTGCAGTTCAATAGAATGTCCTAGTTCCTTCCTTCATCTACCCCCCTCGAGGCTGCTATCTGAAGATTTGACCCACCTGTGATTATTTAGGCAATCTCAGTCTGCACGACTGATCTCAGATGCCCCACTAACCTCTAAAGAAGTAATAACTAGGGCACTCGGGAAAGCCACAACGGCCCGGTGTAATCTGCAGTCCTTTTCAGGTAAGTAGGGGCACACCTGAAAAAAATGTGGAGACAGCTGGGCCCCGGAGAAAAAAAACTTTCAGGCGTGCCGTGACGAGATCGACGTTCTGTCAAGGCCCTGATGATGATAATGGTGATAACAGACTGAGGTGATCAGTTTTATTCTTCACTATACTTCTAGATTAGACAAATCTGTGAAAGTCTTTAGCCTCTTAAAGTGAGTCTGTGTTGATCCAAGCGCTGCACAGGTGACAAACTTCTAATAGCCTATCTCCCCAACCTAATCACTAAATTCCCACTGTCTAGCAGTGCTGTTTGAGGTTTCATACTGAATGTAATTCTTTACAGGGGCTCCTTCAAGACAAGACAGTCAGCCAGGAGGTATGCTAACATCATTAGCTATATGTCTGCTTAAATGTGCAAATTTATCTGTGTCCAAATATGCTTGTCACTTGATACTAGTTTCTTTCATTTTAAAAATAACTACCAGGAAATGTTCTGGAGAAAAATACAAATAAAGCAGCCTGCATTTTTTTCATCCCATCACTCATTGAGTGCTGACTGGTCTACAAAACTTGGAGAGCAAGCATCATCGAAGTAAGATTGGACCATATAAGGAATTCAAGAAAGAAGGGCACGGACAAACCATACAGGAATTCTAATGGGACAATATATTAACTGGGAGCAAAAGATACTAACTTTATTTATAAATATCACAGTCACAACCAAGGATAGGAACCCCGAACGACCACCGGGGAACAAGTAGAAGGGACCCAGGCATATAAAGAAGGACAGCAGACAACAATTGGAGGAAGAAGAATGAATCACTCACGATGGCGCAAAGAAACGCCACAAAAGTTACCGCAAGTAACACTTCCTAGCCACGACCGGCTCCAGCTGACGGGCCGTGCTGCTAACGTCACCGGGTCGGGCTAACGATGCGTCAAAGCAGCAGTTCTCAAACTGGGTGCCGAAGCACACTGGGGTGCCGTTAGCGTATGCTACTGGAGCCGCGAAAATAATCAAGAAAAGTCGGCTAAAAATTGTGAAATTTTTAAAGAAGGAATGTAGATACTTGAAAGTTAAAAATCTAAGTTGTCCTTCCTAGCCACGGACGAATTTATTGTTTTAGAACCACCGCGTTAACGCATCGTTAGCCGACCTGGTGACGTCAGCAGCACGTCCTGTCAACTAAAGCCGGTCTTGTCCTAGCCAACATACCTGGCACAGAGAAACCTGACCACAGCTATAACTGTATCTGCTCGCAGTCGATTGAACCTGGTCGAGCTTTTGTTCTCTTTTGATAAATAGACACTGTAAGAGGCCAGTTCGGTTACGGGATGAGTAGGTGTGATGATAGTGAATCATCACGTGCGAGGTGGACATCTGACAGAGGGTAACCAAGACAGATTGGGAGCGGCCTGTCTAGCGGCTAAACTCTCGCCTGCCAATCGGTAAGCCATGGGTTCGGATCCAGACGGAGGAGTGTTTTTTTTTTCCTGTTGAAAAATGACCTCGGCTCTCAGGTTGACGTAGCTTTGAGTGGGTACCAGCTGTAGTTCTGGGATGTAAAGGCGGCCGGCGTGGTGTTGACCACAACACCCACAGAGTACCGATCGGTCTGTAAAATATAGGTCCTAACCTGTTGGCCCTATTCGCCTGCAAGCGTGGAAAACGATCATTTACCTACTTAGTTTACTTACGAGGAAAGAATGGTAACACAGGAACATGGCATGAGTGACACATGAAGCCCCTAATTCAGATGACCATATGAGACTGACTACCAAATTCTTTGACAGTGAGTTAGTTTATGCTTTTTTTTTTTTTTTTGCCAGATACATGAGAAAAGACACCGTAAAAATATCTTTACAAAAAGAATCATCCTCTATGAGTAGCATTTGAAGGGTTCAAGGTGGACAGTTATGCATTGAGTAGACGAGCATCAGCATGTCATCATTACATAAATTCACGTGGATAAACAGTCCGACTCATGTAGGAGTGCGAAGTAATGAACGAGCGGATATTTTGGCTGCGAAGGCGGTAGCTACAGGAACACTCATACTTGACAAACGAGACATTCTGAAGACCATTTTATAAGGAAATGCTGATGGAAGATATGATGTTAGGTGAAATAGCAAGCGTGAGGATCGGGGAATTTGGAGCTGAGTGTGGATCTGACAAGAAAGAATGTGTGAGAAGAGAGGTACGACCTGTGTACAATCAGCATGCTACTGGATCAGTCAGCATTTACACTTTGAAGCATTTGCTGCAGGAGATGGGGTAGGGTGGATTGGGGGGGGGGGGGAGGAATGATATGCCCAGTATACTATTATGTTGATTCTTAAATTAGTAACCAGCTCACAAACACAGCACTAAAGTTTCCATTGCGTTTCTGATTAATTATAAATCAAATGGTTTGGTCACCTGGTCAGAACAACAATTTGTTTTTAATCAGCCATTAGCCAGAGCGTACTACATAAGAACAGCAGACTACAAGGCAAGAGGCCAACCAAAAAAGACATGGCAGTAATGGAGACGCTATTGAAGCACTGTAAGACCTGAACACAACTAGCAATTAGCCAAATACAGGAAACTACATACTGTATAATCCCCTCTGCCACGCTACACCACATAAGCTGTAGGACAACATCAGAAGAAAGTAAAGAAGAAGATTTAATGTCAGACGGAAGGCATCACAAATGATGCAGAACGGAATATTCTCAAAATTAACGGACCGGGTGGGAGGGGGGTGTCTGACCAGGTGGAAAGAGGGTGTCTATGAGGAAAAAGTCCCTTTCAACACTTCAGTTGTAACCTCATATTTGGTTAAACGACTGCAGAAAACAACAATATCGTCTTGCATTTAGAACTCAAAGAATGCTTTCTTATACTTGATTTGTGTATTAGCCTGTACAACATCTTAATGACTAAAACATTCGTTGGTTAACTCCATACCAGACATGTAAGGATTTTCTGTAGCACACTTTTAGCCAATATATCGTATATATATATATATATATATATATATATATAGTATATATATATAGAATATATATATATATATATATATACACACGCGCGCGCCCAAACACACACACACACACACACACACACACGTACATATACACTCCGTCCTATTGACTAACTAGACATATAATATTTCCAATGTTGACTAGCCTAACCTGAACTCGGTACAGTGGTAACTAACCTGACCTGTACTCGGTACAGTGGTGACTAACCTGACCTGTACTCGGTACAGTGGTGACTAACCTGACCTGTACTCGGTACAGTGGTGACTAACCTGACCTGTACTCGGTACAGTGGTGACTAACCTGACCTGTACTCGGTACAGTGGTGACTAACCTGACCTGTACTCGGTACAGTGGTGACTAACCTGACCTGTACTCGGTACAGTGGTGACTAACCTGACCTGTACCCAGTACAGTGGTGACTAACCTGACCTGTACTCGGTACAGTGGTGACTAACCTGACCTGTACTCGGTACAGTGGTGACTAACCTGACCTGTACTCGGTACAGGGGCGACTAACCTGACCTGTACTCCGATCAGTATTTACTAATCTGACCTGTACCCTGAATTAATTAGCTAATATTGTTGTACACAGCGGACTTCCACGTCCAGCTGAAGAGCCCAAACCACCGTGTCTTGTTGGAAATGCCTCGCCAAGACTCGGCCACCGAATTCCTGACAGAAATCATCAAACAGTGCACAGCCAGTAAGTGTTTTCTTGGCGTCCCACCACTATATAATTGTCTCTTTACATCATCCTCATCTTTTTACTTCTATGTTTCTGTGGAGCATGGCATGCTAGAAGTTGTTCTCCACTTATTTTAGTTCTCCTTTTTGGTAGACTGAATTTTTTTTTTTTTTAAAACTGTCGCTGTTTGCATTGTGACTTCACAAACTATTTTGACGTTCCACGAAAAATGGCTATCTCACACCACTGATGAAGTTGCAAGAAATAACACGAACGCCCACGTCGCTTGGCAATGCATTTGATTATAATTTTAACAGGGTTTGAGTGATAATTCTAATAATTAGCGTCAAATAGACATACCTCAGTGACTTCAGACATTTACTGTGTCTAACTTCAACACAAAACGCACGCTGGGCAGCGGAATCAGATGCAGAGCTCGGAAGAATGATTGTAAGAAAGTTTGACCCAGATGTGTACAGTCATGTATATTTCAACAACAAACAGATGTCAGTTGCGGTCCTAAAGTGTTATATACGAAAGAGCTTCAAATAACAACCTGAAAAGTATAATAGAAGTTGCAGTCATCGTGTCATTGTTGAGAGACAAGATCAGAAATTACGATATGAGGAAGAAAGTTGGGACGGAACCAGTATTTAACTACATCAAGAGACAACAGATCAAACTGTTCAGACATATGTCCGTAGGTAGGTAGGTAGGTAGGTAGGTAGGTAGTTGTACCCCACCAGGAAATCACACAAGCGATAAACACCCGGTGACACAAAGTGCCACCATGTGGATGAGGATCACCCGTGGAGAGGTCCTGGAAACAGCGTTCAGCCATTAGACCATATTTATGGCCGGGCTATTTTTATTGCAGCCCCTGGCAAAGTGGGAGCTTCAAAATAACGAAAAATTGCACCCCACAAGGGGATGACTGTAGGTCTAATGACACGTGTCAAGACTACCAACCTATTTGACGATTGTTGATATTTATGATAAACAGTTTATAATTGTTTCACGTATTGCAGAATTGGTTAAAACTATTTCACGTATAGTTCATACTAGAGACAACATTGCAGATATAGATAATCCATTGCAAGCGAACGAAAGAATTCAACTATTTTTAGGATTGGTAATATTCAACTAAACTGGTTATAATTATTTTATGCATTTCAGAGATGGCTTATGGCCAGTTTTTTAGTGCGTCAGTTTGGTCCCAGTGGCTGAGCAGGTATGGCAACAACAAGGGAGCACACTTAGAGAAAAGAGTGTCTCTGGAGGAGTTTGATTCCCTGAAACACATAAATATAAAACAGCCAGACACAGCAGTCCGGGTCACAGGTGGGTGAAACTTAATGTCCATGATGCGCATCCAGTGTTAGAGTGGTTGCAGTGCACCATGGAACAACTAATTTATTGGCTATATAAGTCTCTGTCTCTCTCTG
>CAJHNH020000122.1:257099-322038 GCA_905116865.2 Candidula unifasciata | reverse complement strand
GGTACAGTGGTTAACTAACCTGACCTTTACTCGGTAGCAATTGGGTATGACATAGCCGTGACCTGTACTCGGTACAGTGTTGCCGTAGACAACGCTAACCGTGTACTCGTTTACAGTGGTTGACTAACCTGACCTTTACTCGGTACAGTGGTGACTACCTGACCTGTACTCGGTACAGTGGGTGACTAACCTGACCTGTACTCGTGTACAGTGGTGACTAACCTGACCTGTACTCGGTACAGTGGTGACTAACCTGACCTGTACCCAGTACAGTGGTGACTAACAATGACCTGTACTCGGTACAGTGGTGACTAACCTGACCTGTACTCGTTACAGTGGTGACTAACCTGACCTTACGGGTGGTTGACTCATGGTACAATGGTGGGCGACTAACCGCGCGACAACCTGGCTACTCCGATCAGTATTATACTAATCTTGACCTGTACCCTGAATTAATTAGCTAAATATAGTGTTGATACACACAGGCGGACTTACCACGTCCACTGAAGAGCCAAACCGCCCGTGTCTTGTTGGAAATGCCTCGCCAAGACCTCGGCCACCGAATTCCTGACAGAAATCATCAACAAGTGCACAGCCAGTAAGTGTTTTCTTGGCGTCCCACCACTATATAATTGTCTCTTTACATCATCCTCATCTTTTTACTTCTATGTTTTCTGTTGGAGCATGGCATGCTAGAAGTTGTTCTCTCTCCACTTATTTTAGTTCTCCTTTTTGGTTAGACTGGTTTTATTTTTTTTTAAAACTGTCCGCTGTTTGCATTGTGACTTCACAAAACTATTTGACCGTTCCACGAAAATGGGGCTATCTCACACCACTGATGAAGTTGCAAGAAAATAACACGAAACGCAACCACGTCGGTTGGCCAAATGCATTGATTACTGAATTTTTTAACAGGGTTTTGGGGTGATAATAATTATTCTAATTATTAAGCGTTCAAATAGACATACCTCAGTGTAGTGCTTCAGACATTTACTGTGTCTAACTTCAACACAAAAAACGCACGCTGGGCAGCGGAATCAGACGCAGAGAGCTCGGAAGAATGAATGATTGTAAGGAAAGTTTGACCCCAGATGTGTATACAGTCATGTATATTTCAAACAACAAACAGATGTCAGTTGCGGTCCCTAAAGTGTTTATATACGAAAGAGCTTCAAATAACAACCCTGAAAAGTATAATAGAAGTTACAGTCATCGTGTCATTGTTGAGAGACAAGATCAGAAATTACGAATATGGAGGAAAGAAATTTGGGACGGAACGAAACCAGTATTAACTACATCAAGAGACAACAGATCAAACTGTTCAGACATATGTCGGTAGGTAGGTAGGTAGTTGTACCCCACCAGGAAATCACACAAGCGATAAACACATGGTGAAACAAAGTGCCACCATGTGGATGAGGATCACCCATGGAGACGTCCTGGAAACCGCGTTCAGCCATTAGACCATATTTATGACCGGGCTATATATATTGCAGCCCCTGGCAAAGTGGGGCTTCAAAATAACGAAAAATTGCACCCCACAGGGGGATGACTGTAGGCCTAATGACACGTGTCAAGACTACCAACCTATTCGACAATTGTTGATATTGATGATAAACAGTTTATAACTGTTTCACGTATTGCAGAATTGATTAAAACTATTTCACGTATAGTTCATACTAGAGACAACATTGCAGATATAGATAATCCATTTCAAGCGAACGAAAGAAGAATTCAACTATTTTTAGGATTGGTAATATTCAACTAAACTGGTTATAATTATTTTATGCATTTCAGAGATGGCTTATGGCCAGTTTTTCAGTGCGTCAGTCTGGTCCCAGTGGCTGAGCAGGTATGGCAACAACAAGGGAGCACACTTAGAAAAAAGAGTGTCTCTGGAGGAGTTTGATTCCCTGAAACACATAAATATAAAACAGCCAGACACTGAAGTCAGGGTCACAGGTGAGTGAACCTTATGTCCATGATGCGCACCCAGTGTTAGAGTGGTTGCAGTGCACCATGGAACAACTAATTTATTGGCTATATAAGTCTCTGTCTCTCTCTGTCTCGATCTTTTTGCCATGGTAATTTATGTTGTTTTGTCTGTTTCAGAGTTTGTCTGTCTCTATGTGACTTATGCATATCTCTCAAAAGTTCTGTATGTATATACATACATACACTCACATATATATATATATATATTCTCTATATATATATATATATATAATGTATATATATAATATATATATATGATATATATAAGATATCATATATATATATATTATATAAAATATATATATATATATATATGATATATACATATATAGATATACTATATACACACCCATATATATTAGACACCCACACACACATATATACACACACACACACACACTCACCATATACTATACTATAGAGTATATATTATAGATTTCTGTGTCTCTATTTTTTTCTTCTTATATATATATATAAATATATATATATATATAATAATATATATCCCTAATACACCACACACAGATATTATATATTATACACACACACACATATATATATAATATATAGTAATATATATACACACACATATATATATATTATACATCACACCACACCACACACATAATATATATATATACTATATATACACACACCACATAGCATCCACACACCACACACACACACACACATAGAGATAATATATATATAATATAATATATATATAAAATATATATGCAGTTTCATATATATAGTATCATTATAATACATACACACACATATATATACACCACACACCACATATGATATAATGTACACACCCACCCACATATATATACATATATATATATACACACACACAGACACACATATATATATATATACATATATATATACACAACACACATATATCTATACATACACCACGTCTTACACATAAATATATATATAATAAATTTATATATAGAGTATATATATATATATATTATATATATATATATAGGGGGGGCATATATAATTATATAATATATATATATTATAACTATATATATATTATATGTTTCTACGTATATAAGATGATATAGTATCATATACATAATCTATTCACTGTATATATATATATATATATAAGAAAACCATGGATGTAATGTCTCTCTGTTGTTTCATCTGCATTTGTTTTCTCGTTAGCCAATGTTGGTCTGTTTATGTCTATGCGTATCTCTATGTATGTGATTCTGTGTCTGTTTATGTGTGTTCCTGTCTGTCTCATTGTCTGCTGGTGTATCTTTGTGTCACACTCATTGTGAGTCTCTCTCTCTCTCTCTCTCTCTCTCTCTCTCTCTCTCTCTCTCTCTCTCTCTCTCTCAGTAGACGCGATCAATTCACACGTATAGGCGAAAGACAAAGTTAGGCGTCAGGAACTACGATTACACTGGAAAGGGTACACGTGATGTTTTCCTTATCGTCCCTTCGCTGTTGAGAGTATGCCTACGCAGTAAGTTATTAGTATTAGTAACCGGTAGCTCTGATATGTTTCAGTGTGTGCATGAGTGACATCAGCAGGCAGGGAGCGTTCTTTTCGCTCTACTTTTGATGTTAACAAGCTGTGTGTGCACAGTGAGACGTACACATAGTAGAGTATTTGTAATAAACAGTAAACAGTCATAATAAGTAGTATGATAATGCATTTGCCCTTTGTCGTACATTACAGCCGTTACATGTACGCCTCACCACTTCTCTCTCTTTCTGTCTTTCTCTCTCTCTCTCTCTCTCTCTCTCTCTCTCTCTCTCTCTCTCTCTCTCTCTCTCTCTCTTACTTTCTTGCTCACTCTCTCTTCCACTCTCACACACACACTCACACACACACACACATATATCCCATCCACACATGCCCCTGCCTCCAGCGCCCACCCTGTCAACCATGAATTCCAACTGACCAATAAACATCATTATTGTGACTTCCAGGTTGTGCTGACCGGGCCTCAAGACTGGAAGCCAACTTGTCAGCCGTGTCCGTCTGTGATGTGCTTCCTCTTCCTGACCACACAAGTCAGAGCTGGGACTCACTGGACACGACTGTCATCAGGTGTGAACTCTGATCCCTCTCCCTAACCCCTGACCGACCGTGTTAGCAGGAAAAAAGAAATAGAAGAAAACAAAAAGGGGAGTGGTGGGGAGCAGACGAAGGTCAAGGATATGGTTACATGATATATGTGTAATGTTGAATGTAGAATTGAGAATCGACACACAGTACTTTGGACTCTATCATCAGCGCTCCGTAGCCATCTTCAGCAGCAAGCGCAAAGTTCCCCTCTCGATGGAACCATTAACTGTCTGACTGTATACCCGTCTCACCTTTCCCTTTAGTGTTGAGCGTCGGCCTGATCCCTCCTTGCAGCACCATTCTTTCAGGCCGTGATTTTGTATTTGTGCCTCTACACTGTTTCAGGGACCTGTTTATCTGCCTGTTTATTCCCCAATACACCGGTATGACCTTATGAAAATATCTACATGACGCTAACTACCTGGAACCTCTGAAGGCTGCTTGCCACTCTTTACATGGTATGCTAAGAGGTTTGCTCCGTAAATGGCCAGTATTTGATATCATCGCCTTTCTTCTGGTGTCTAGTTTCATATATTCTTTGTTGCTCGACATTTAAAGGGTGGCCTGCGTATGCCGGGTGTTTATCTCCTCTATCTCTTTATTGCCAAGTCTGCTCGTTTATCTTCAACATCAGATTTCAGCACATGCCTTGGTTGACTCGATTCTTCGACTGCAGAGCACGAAGGATTGTTGGGGACAGTGGGTCAGTAGGAAAGATATACCATTACAGGAACTTTTCAGTAAGTGTATAACTTGTATTCCAAGCCTTATTTTTCATAAACAGTTTCAGTTGTGTTTTCAGTTCGGCAGCGAAAAGTCCTGGTTGTTTGTCCACTTCTGCAATTTAGTCTTGTTCCAGAACCTGAGTTTTGCGTGCACGTATGTTTTACAGATCTGGTTTTTTTAATGCGGACTGTTGGTTCCTCGCCTGTCAGGAGGATTGACTCCAGCTTTGAAGGAAACGCCTCTAACAATCTTTTACGACATGCTTGTTAGGGGGAAGGGTCCCGTATGCCACCACCCTTTACTTATTCTGAGGGGTGTCGTGTTGTCGGAACACAACATCGAGAGCATCTGCCTGTATTAAATTGTTACGAAGAATGTTGAATGTTGAAGTAGGTCATCGAAGATCACTAGCAATACAGGAACTCACATAAGCGCTCCGTTCCCATCTTCAGCAGCAAGCGCAGAGTTAAAATTCCGATTGTACCAGTAACGGTCTGATTGTATATAGATCTCGCCCCTCCCCTGAGTTTCGAGCGTCGGCCAGATCTCCTTGTAACTTCTCGCAGTGCATTTTCAACAGACCGTAATGATCTATCTGTTCCTCGGCACTGTTCACTCGCTCCCAAAGAACCCTCACAACATCCAGCTTGTCATATAAATTGTTTTAAAATACCCATTTCAAAGATAATAAACCTTCGTGTGTGTTACTGGGGGTCATACATGAAGTGAAGGATGATAACAAGGGGGGGGGGGGGGGGGGGGTCTGCGGCGAGATGGTCCAGCTGTTTGTCTCGCGTTCTGAAGGGTATGGGTTCGGTTCAATGGACGCGTTGTTTCATACCCGAGTGCAGTTTTTTAAAGAGATTATTCGGGGTAGTCATTGCAGCTACAGAGTTCGTGCTTTGTTTGACGCTCTCGCTTGCGGCAAGTGGTTCTGCGGGAAGAGAGCGAGATTTAAAGAACAACATGGAATAATGAAGTCGATCCTCCGGACTGTTTATTTAAACAGTGTCATGCATGTCATCAAACTCAACTAAGGAGTGTTTGGACATGAGAGGGTCCGTCTTATCTTCTATCTGGGTACATGTGTGTAAAGATGCGACAAAGCAGCATTTAGGACAAGCCCATATTAGTTCCACCTGCCTCCTCAACAGCCAGCAGAAAGTATCAATACTGATAGTACCCACCATCATCTGGTTAACTACCCACAACCCAGTCTAGAGTGATGCCCGGCGACCTGAAAACTCCCAGTTCAACATTTTTTTTCCAGATAGGCCTACAGGTTTTAAATATTTGTCATTGTTCTTGTTCCCTGTCGCTACAGACAAGAAATCACTCCCCTGTCTTGTGCAGTTGCAGTACATCCCACACTGGACTGGTGGGGTGAGGAGGACAATCAGGCCGACCTATGTGTCCGCTCATTCCCCAAAATGCTTATCTCACAAAACAATTGTACCGCAAAATCTAATCAGTCATGAAACGGCAGCAGAGTATTGACTGACAATTAATGCTTCATTAGGATTTAACAGGCAACACACACACACAAACGAACTGTTGTGTTTACTGTTGTTTCTCTCTGCCTTTGCTCAGACCTGGCGAGTTCGGGGGACCCAAGGACGTGGTGGAGAACCGGCTGGTGATGACGTCACCATCTGAGAGTTCTACAGGTTCCAAATCAATGTCCGGCAGAGAGAAGTTTATCCGTCAGTGCCTGGCGAAGAGAGAGTCTGACTTTACAGATCTCAAACCTTTTACGTAAGTTCAATAGGTTCTCTCTCTCTCTCTCTCTCTCTCTCTCTCTCTCTCTCTCTCTCCTCTCTCTCTCTCTCTCTCTCTCTGTCTCTCTCTCTCTCTCTCTACTTCTCAGTCTCCATGTTTCTCCATGTTGCTCCGTCCCATTTACCTCTATACCTACCTATAACTCCTGTGTATGGATGTGCGCGCATACGCATGTATGAGTGTTGTGTCTGTTAAGTACTGTATCTGTGCAAAAATTTATGCAAGAGTGTTGTGTTTGTGAAGTACTGTATCTGTGCAAATATGTATACAAGAGTGTTGTGTATGTTTGTATCTGTGAGTGTTGTGTCTGTGAAGTACTGTATCTGTGCAAATATGTATACAAGAGCGTTGTGTTTGTGAAGTACTGTATCTGTGCAAATATGTATACAAGAGTGTTGTGTTTGTGACGTACTGTATCTGTGCAAATATGTATACAAGAGTGTTGTGTTTGTGACGTACTGTATCTGTGCAAATATGTATACAAGAGTGTTGTGTTTGTGTGTATGTTTGTATATGTGAGTGTTGTGTCTGTGCAGTACTGTATCTGTGCAAATATGTATACAAGAGTGTTGTGTTTGTGTGTATGTTTGTATCTGTGAGTGTTGTGTCTGTTAAGTACTGTATCTGTGCAAATATGTATACAAGAGTGTTGTGTTTGTGAAGTACTGCATCTGTGCAAATATGTATACAAGAGTGTTGTGTTTGTGTGTATGTTTGTATCTGTGAGTGTTGTGTCTGTGACGTACTGTATCTGTGCAAATATGCATACAAGAGTGTTGTGTCTGTGAAGCACTGTATCTGTGCAAATATGTATACAAGAGTGTTGTGTTTGTGTGTATGTTTGTATCTGTGAGTGTTGTGTCTGTTAAGTACTGTATCTGTGCAAATATGTATACAAGAGTGTTGTGTTTGTGAAGTACTGTATCTGTGCAAATATGTATACAAGAGTGTTGTGTTTGTGACGTACTGTATCTGTGCAAATATGTATACAAGAGTGTTGTGTTTGTGTGTATGTTTGTATCTGTGAGTGTTGTGTCTGTGCAGTACTGTATCTGTGCAAATATGTATACAAGAGTGTTGTGTTTGTGTGTATGTTTGTATCTGTGAGTGTTGTGTCTGTGAAGTACTGTATCTGTGAAAATGTGTATGCAAGAGTGTTGTGTTTGTGTGTATGTTTGTATCTGTGAGTGTTGTGTCTGTGAAGTACTGTATATGTGCAAATATGTATGCAAGATTGTTGTGTTTGTGTGTATGTCTGTATCTGTAAGTGTTGTGTCCGTGAAGTACTGTATCTGTGCAAATATGTATAGAAGAGTGTTGTGTTTGTGTGTATGTCTGTATCTGTGAGTGTTGTGTCTGTGAAGTACTGTATTTGTGCAAATATGTATACAAGAGTGTTGTGTTTGTGTGTATGTCTGTATCTGTGAGTGTTGTGTCTGTGAAGTACTGTATCTGTGCAAATATGTATACAAGAGTGTTGTGTTTGTGTGTATGTCTGTATCTGTGAGTGTTGTGTCTGTGAAGTACTGTATCTGTGCAAATATGTATGCAAGAGTGTTGTGTTTGTGTGTATGTTTGTATCTGTGAGTGTTGTGTCTGTGACTGTAATCTGTGTGAGTGTGGTGTCGTGGGTGTGCTGTCCGTATGTGTGTTGTGATTTTGTGTGTGCTGTGTCCATGTAAGTGTTGTGTCCGTGTGTATGTGTTGTGTCTATTTGTGCTGTGTTTGTGAACGATTTGTTTGTGTAGAGTCTGTGTGTATTGGTTGTGACTAGGTTTGTGGTTTGTGTGAGAGTACTTATGGGGGTTTTATTATTACTTATGCGTATTTTTTTTTTTTTTGGGGGGGGTGGGGGGGGGGTGTCTGTTTGTGTGTCGTGTCTTTTATACGTGTTGCGACTGTGTGTTGTTTTTTTGGTCTGTGTAATATGTCTTGGGTATGTTTTCTCTCTGCGACAAGTGTGCACGCCTGTTTATGTTGTGAGTGAACCATCAATGCTTGTCTTTGTATGTAAGGGTGTTGTGTATGTGTGTGTTTCTGTACGTCTGTGATGTTAGTAAGTTGTGCATGTATATTTGACGGTATGCATGTCATCCATTCCTCTTTGTATTGTTACTTCACATTCATTGTATGCATTTTGAACACAATAAGTTTGATTTATAAAATGCAATAGCCGTATGAAAAATGAGCGTCTGAAAGGGCTGAATGTAAGACGAACCATTTTCTAACCCTTTCGAAATAGTTATTTCGTTCTCCTCTCTCTCTCTCTCTCTCTCTCTCTCTCTCTCTCTCTCTCTCGCTCTCTCTCGCTTTCTCTCTCTCTTCTTTCTCACTCTGTGTCAGTCTCCCTCCTTCTCTGCCCTCTACCACCCTTCCTCTTCCTCCCCTCCCTTGCTGTCAATCTCCTCGTCTGTCCCGTCTCCCACCCTCCCTCTCTATTTATCTCCTTTTACTCTCTGTCTCTCTCTCTCACACTCCATGACTCCTGGTCTCTGACACCTGTCCCTCCTATCTTCCACTTGTAAGAGGCAATAGCGCCTGATTCTTCCCCAGTGGGGACGAATACCGTATATATTTGTCTAATGGATCCTTCCCCTGTGGGTTCTGAGGTCCCACGGGGAGCAGGGGGTCTACACCGTGCCCTATGCAAGCATGTTGTAGGCGGCGACTAAGTGTGGGTGTTTCCTTCAAGGTTGAAGTGCATCTGAGAGGGAAGGAACCAGCAGTCTGCATACAAGTGAGCTAGATCTGTAAAACGAATTAGCACGCAAAACTCAAATTCTCAAACCAGAGTAAAGTCCAGAGGTGGACGAACAACCAGAACTTTCTGCCATAATTTATAGCAGGTAAATGCTAAAAAGAAAAAATACTTCGATGGAAATCTGAATCTCCTTGTGTCTACTAGGTAGCTTTTTTTTTTAATCTCTCTTTCTTCCCATTTTTTTTTTTTTTTGAAAAAAAAATGGGGGGGGGATGTTGAAATCTGTTTTATCTCTGTCTCCTCTATCTTTATATCCCCCCCCCCCCCCCCCCCACACACAGAGAGTCTCTAAAGTCTACCCCAGATGTAACTGTCTTGTTCTGTTTATTGCAGATTGTTTTGTGGAAGTTGGAACGTTGACAACAGTTCTCCACCTGATTCCTTGAAGCCGTGGTTACTGGTAGACGACCCGCCTCCGGACATGGTTGCTGTCGGGTCTGTAGGAAATTCCTAGCTCAATTCTCAGCGTGTGTGAATTACACCATTCATATCTGACCAAGACCTGACCAAGAGCTTCTCCTCTAGATAACAGATAGATGACCATCGCAGGGCTTACTAAACTGGGAGAGGGTCTCAGAGATAGTCAACTATGAGAGATGCTTGCAATAGGGTTTGGAAGTTAGTGAACCCTAAGATGCTTCAATAAAAGCTTAAACAAGCTGTTTGGGTGATGAAAGAGTAACCGTACGCGTGTAGCACTCTCAGATTTCTGCGAGTTTTTGTTTTTTGTATTTTTTAAGCATAAAATTAAAAAAACCTAACCTGCACAGTCGGTGACGACAAAACACTAGCCATGCGCCCCTAAATCCTCAGGCTGAAAGACCCCTCTCACCCCGGTCCCAACCAGCGCCCCCACCCCCTTCTTCCTCCCCCAGCCTACCCTTCAAAAGGTAATAAAAACAGACAGTACTTGCAGTGGCAAACCGTTACCTGACTGTCGAGAATCTTCCTTGACATCTGAAAACTTGAATAACAAGAAGAAGGGGAGGAGGAGTAAAGGTGGGACAGAGAAGGATGATACAAACACAGATAATAAGAAGAGAATAGTGAAACCATCCAGGATAGTTGTCTGTATGACCACAACTGTTTGACCAAGAAAAACCTGGTTATTTGGCAAATGTTTTAAAACTTGATGAGCGTCTTTCAAAATGATGACGAATTCTGGGTTGCTATTCTGGAGACACAAGATAAGAATTTGGATGTTTACAAAAAATTCTAATTGAGAAACAAAAAAGAAGGGGGAGAAGGGGGGGGGGGGCGGGGGGGGGGGGTTTAGCCGCAAATAAAAAAAAAAACCCACTGTAACTGGGATAGTTTATGTGATGCACTTACTATGCGGCCCTAAATCCCAGGCTCAATAACTACGACTCTCCCATTCGTGGGGGGAGGGGGGGGGGCTTATTCGTCCTTAAGTTTAGTGCATAGGCTACGCGTAATAAAATAAAGGCCCCTTTTACAAGCCTTAAGGCGTAATGGGATTTTAGGCCTAGACCTATATTTTAAAGGCCAGTCGGCAATCTTTGGGTGGTGTAGTCAACATCAAGGTGGCTGCCTTTACTTCCCAAGTTGATACCTTGTACCCACTCAAGGCTGGGTCGACATGGGAGCCTCAGTCACCACTAAAAAAATGTCTGGTTCCGTCAGGACTAGATCCCTCGACCTTCCGATCCGCAGGCGAGCATGTAGCCGCTACACCACGACAGCTCCCGCATGTAGTAAGGTCGGATGTTGGATTTACCACGACTCCAGCATCTAAATACTGTGCTCTGTGTTTTGTAGGTTACAGGGCTTCTCAATCAAAGCCAGTCATCACTCATACTTTACAAACCGACAAGTTCTTAACTTAGCAACTTTCTAAACCGCATAAAAATATACTGGTTTACATTTTCTTCTGACCAGTTGCCAAGAGCTGGACACTAGTAAAGAAGCTTTTCTAAACATGGATACTCCGAGAGAAGCGGAATGGGTGACAGCATTTTTCAAGTGCCTCAACTCTAAAGCTCCCTATATGAAGGTGAGGATGCGCAGGAATGGTGATTTTGTTGTCAAGTTCGGGCCTTTTGTAACAGTTGAAGACTGTAGATCTATCTCCTGTAGTGGTGGGGGTAGGGGAATGTGTTGATCAGTATGTGAAGATCGGGGAAAGTCTGCGGTGATTCAAGTAGAGACTATCAGTAGATCTGTCTTTCTGCTTCTGCTGTCTGTCAGTCTATCAGTAGATCTGTCCATTTCTGCTTCTGCTGTCTGTCAGTCTATCAGTAGATGTATATTTTTCCTGATTCTGCTCTATCAGTGGATATTTTCTTTTCAGCTGTTGTCTCTCAGTCTATCAGTGGATGTTGCCTTTACTGCTGCTGTCTCTCAGTCTATCAGTGGATGTTGCCTTTACTGCTACTGTCTGTCAGTCTATCAGTAGATGTATATTTTTCCTGATGCTGCTCTCTCAGACTATCAGTGGATATTTTCTTTGCCGTTGCTGTCTGTCAGTCTATCAGTGGATCTATATTTCTCCTGATGCTGTCTATCAGTCTATCAGTCGATATTTTTTTTTCTGCTGCTGACTCTCAATCTATCAGTAGATGTTTCCTATGCTGCTGCTGTCTCTGTCAATCAGTTGATGTTTCCTTTGCTGCTACTGTCTCTCAGTCTATCATTGTATGTTGCCTTTACTGCTGCTGCTGTCTGTGAGTCTATCGGTGGATGCCTTTGCTGCTGCTGCTGTCTGTCAGTCTATCGGTGGATGCCTTTGCTGCTGCTGCTGTTTGTCAGTCTATCATTGTATGTTGCGTTTGCTGCTGCTGCTGTCTGTCAGTCTATCATTGTATGTTGCCTTTGCTGCTGCTGCTGTCTGTAAGTCTATCATTGTATGTTGCCTTTGCTGCTGCTGCTGTCTGTAAATCTATCATTGTATGTTGCTTTTGCTGCTGCTGCTGCTGCTGTCTGTAAGTCTATCATTGTATGTTGCGTTTGCTGCTGCTGCTGTCTGTCAGTCTATCATTGTATGTTGCCTTTGCTGCTGCTGCTGTCTGTAAGTCTATCGGTGGATGCCTTTGCTGCTGCTGCTGTCTGTAAGTCTATCGGTGGATGCCTTTGCTGCTGTTGCTGTCTGTCAGTCTATCAGTTGATGTTGCCTTTGCTGCTGCTGTCTGTCAGTCTATCATTGAATGTTGCCTTTACTGCTGCTGCTGCTGTCTGTAAGTCTATCGGTGGATGCCTTTGCTGCTGCTGCTCTCTTAGTCTATCGATGGATGTTTTCTTTGCTGTTGCTGTCTCTCAGTCTATCATTGGATAGTTTTGCTGCTGCTGTCCGTCAGTCTATCAGCGTTTAACATCACACAGAGAATAACTAAATCTTTTTTTTTTTTAATTTATGATTTTCCTGGAAAAGGAGTAATGTTTTATGATCTAGTGCTTCTCGTGTTGTCCTTTATGTAGGAAAAACTTTCACCCATAACATATTTTGTTACATGTTTGTTCTCCTGTGTTGTCAGATTATGTGGACGTTCAGGTGACCCATCAACATGTCTGTATCGCCATTTCTGCCACTGCCTAGAATACTGAGAACATTCTTCCGTTAGGGACCTCTGTCCTTATAGCCAGCCTATTGGTGCACAACACTATTCCATTGACGTGTATTCCATAGACGTGTATTTCACAAACGTGTATTTCATAGACGTGTTTTTCATAGACGTGTTTTTCATAGATGTATTTTTTAAAGACGTGTATTTCATAGACGTGTATTTCATAGACGGGTTTTTTATAGACGTGTATTTCATAGACATGTTTTTATAGACGTGTGTTTCATAGTCGTGTTTTTATAGACGTGTATTTCATAGACATGTTTTTATAGACGTGTGTTTCATAGACGTGTTTTTTATAGACGTGAATTTCATAGACGTGTGTTTCATAGACGTGTTTTTTATAGACGTGTATTTCATAGACGTGTATTTCATAGACGTGTTTTTTATAGACGTGTATTTCGTAGACGTGTATTTCACAGACGTGTATTTCATAGACGTGTTTTTTATAGACGTGTATTTCATAGACGTGTATTTCATAGACGTGTATTTCATAGACGTGTATTTTATAGACGTGTATTTCGTAGACGTGTATTTCACAGACGTGTATTTCATAGACGTGTTTTTTATAGACGTGTATGTCATAGACGTGTTTTTTATAGACGTGTTTTTTATAGACGTGTATTTCGTAGACGTGTATTTCATAGACGTGTTTTTTATCGACGTGTATTTTATTGACGTGTATTTCATTGACGTGTATTTCATAGACGAGTATTTCATAGACGTGTATTTCATAGTTAATTTCGTAGGCGTGTTCACGTTCCTGTGCGTTGTTATCAATGCCGATCTTAATATTCTACGACTCACTGATGTACATTCTGTTAGTGCCTGTTCTGTTGGTTTTTTTTTTCCCCAGATAGCATTAGGGTAGTTTCTTCAGCGTATATCCGCGTGTATATATGAATGTGTGTGTGTGTGTGGGAGAGAGAGAGAGAGAGAGAGAGAGAGAGAGAGAGAGAGAGAGAGAGAGAGAGGAGAGAAAGACAAAAAGAGATAGAGGAAAATAAAGTATGGGCGTTTTACTCTTTATTATTTATATCCGCAGAGGTTTTGCTGCACCTGCAGTTAGAATATGTTCACCTGCTCCTGTAAGTCTTTTATCATTCTAAACCATTATAACATGTGCCTGTGTTTTCCCCGAGCGCTGACTATCACTGATTTAAGTTAACTTTATATTTTCTGTAGAAGTCAAAACTACCAGTCGGTCCTCCTTTGTGCTTTCCGCCCCTTTACGTTTTTCAAGCTCTGGGCTGACATAGCGTTAAACATACGACTGTCTCTTTTGCAGGTGAAGTCCATCCGTCTGGTGGGAGTGTTACTAGCGGTCTTCGTGAAAGAACAGCACGCCAAATATGTCAGTAACATTGACTTTGATACTGTGGCCACAGGCATCATGGGAATTATGGTCAGTTGGGTATTTTGTGTCTCCTGCTGTTCCCGTCAAAGGTCTGTCTGTAACAGTGTTACTGAGTTACTACATGTTACTCGTGCTGATGTATTGGTTGCCATAACTGACAGGCGCTGCAATAATTTAAGATGGCCGGCCCATGGATCACGCAGAAATTGTCATTGCCCTCAGAGAGTTAGGACGTTCTAGAGATTTGGGAAGCAACGTGTCCACATCACTGCTAAGAATACGCGAATTGGGAATAAAAATCGGCACAGCCAAGCATGAGAAGCTAACCGGACGCACACGAAGTCTTGTTAACCAACGTAGGACTGGTACTATTAACTGCACGACGCTGATGAATATGTTGAGAAGGGAATCTAAGCGCCTGTGATGTGTCCGGAGTGCTGTGAAGATAATCTAACTCTTACTCTAACTCAAGGCCAGGTGGTACCCGGTGCGGAACATTTCCTGTAAATTCACACACAATTTTTTAGTAATGTAAGCACACATAATTGTTTTGCGATTTGGTCACCTCCTTTTCTTCCCCCAACTTTAAAATAATGACATGTTGCGATACATTGTCCTATACATACACAATGTCACTGTATATAGCTGTATATTGTCTGCCTTCTTAATGATGTTGACGGAAGTTTAATCAGAATGCCACTGACACCATTAGTATCGGAACTCTTCGCAGGCTAGCTGAAGATGGGGACAGAGCGCTTATGGGAATGCCCCGAGTGCTGTGATATCGGTTCTAAAATTAAATCAAATCAAATCATTAATGATATTTGGGTGTCGCAGGCACAGATATTGATCGGTTTCCGGGATAGCGCACGCTCATTAACTTGCTGCATGGTGATATTGTTTAGTGTTAGTAAGTTAACTTCATCTATCCATGTGGTATAGGCCTTCCTCTGCATCTTGATGTTTCCATTCTCTTGTTGTATGCTCTTGTAGCCCGCGATGCTGGGTTTATTCTGATCAGGTGGCCAAACCATTTCAGTCCATGTCTTTTCGATAAATTTAATTACAGATGTTGTTCCCAGCATTCAAATATCTTCTTTTCTTGAGCTGCTCTTCTTGTTATGATGATTGCTTTTCTCAAGCTTATTTTACACGTCGTTTGTTTCCGCTCTTATTCTCTTGTTAGTGCTTCAAGATGTTTGAATTCGCCCAACTGTTTTAGTTTGACATCATTTCTATCAACAGTACCACCTTATGACATTCATTAGGCAATAATGTTGATGTATAGTAATTATCACAGTATATCAACGACGTTCTGCATGGATAGAAGAACAAACGTGGCCATACATGCAGTAATTGTTTCAGACTCCACGAACATTCATCAGAAAATCGCAACATATAGTTTAAATTCCGTATGGATAGAAAGCATTTAGAAGTCGCAGTTAATCTCTGTCACCTGGATCTACACTCTGGTCATGCAGGGGTAAAAGATATTGAACGAGCTGACCAGCTGGCTAGTAATACATAAGTGCATCATCATCAAGTGCCTTGCTGACTGGCGTGGTTGATCCTACCTCTCCACAATCTGAGATGTGCAGCTGCGTGTGTTGACATCCCTCCATGCCGTGACAAAATAGTGTCAAGAATCTTCTCACGCTTCTCCCTCTGTCTCTCTCTCTCTCTCTCTCTCTCTCTCTCTCTCTCTCTCTCTCTCTCTCTCTCTCTCTCTCTCTCTCTGTCCAAAGATCTTTCCAGTGGTCACAACATGCTTCATTTTCCCTCTTCTCATAACATGACCAAAAATGATGTCTCTTTCTGATGCTGGTAATAAGTTGTCTTCGAGCGCTCGCCTTTTTCTCCGCTGCTCTTCTTAGCTGTCCCAGGAAGTCTACTGATTCTTCTGTAAAATCACATCTCCCAGCCTTTAAATTGTTCGGCTTGTTTATTTTTTTTTTTTTTTTGGGTCCAGGCTTCACAGCCGTATATTAAAACTGGCTCTATCACGCATGCGAGTTGTTGTTGTTATTGATCCAGCGGCGCATGAGCTTTCGCCCTTTGGCCCAACGCTACGTAGTGGAATTAACATGTTTTCACAAGCTGCTCATTTCTTCCGTACAAGGTGTTCCACTTGTCTGGTCTCAGAGGGAATAGCGTTCTTCTAGTCTTGTTGAGTTTTGGGCACTCAAAGAGATGGTGTTCAACTGTTTCGTAGGGGGTAGTAACATAGCTGGCACTCTGGGGAGTGTTGTGGCTGTATTCTGTTTAGGTGTCCATTGAGTGGAGTATGTTGTGTTCTGAGTCTGAAGATTGTGGCCTGGTCCCTTCTTGTTAAATGGTTAATGCTGTCATTAGGATCAGGGCCAGCCATGTGACTATAAACCTCTCTTCCAGTTTCTCCCATGACCCATCTGTTCAGCCAAGTCTCTTTGTTTATAGCTTTTATAAGTGTTTTTGCTGTCTGTAGGGTTGTCGCTGTAGGTGGTTGTTCTTGTGTTACCCCTTTCTTAGCCAGTCTGTCAGCTCTGTCATTACCTGGTGTGCCGGAGTGGCATGGAATCCACTGCATAACTATTCTGATGTTGTATGAGGTAATGAGCTGATCAGCATCTAGAATTCTCTTAGCTATGTCAGTTCTGCAGCGTTCACTGCCCTCCAGAGCTTAAAGAGCGGACATTGAATCGGTAAAGATGGCAGTATTTTGGGCCTTCGAAGGATAAACATTTATTACAGTCTTTAGGTGGTATGCTGCTGTTTCCAGTGCACTTATTTCAGCTTCATAATTTGAGCAGAATTCCCCGCATGCATCAAATATCTCTTAAATAGATCCATCAGGGTAACCTATGTAGATTCCGTAACCTGCTTTAATGGTTTGCTTTGAATGCAGATCCATCAGTATAAACATGTATCTATTATTTGGGGTAAGAATCAATGGTCTTTAGTGATGAGGTCATAAGGGTGATTGGATCGGACTGCGAGAATTCTTGTCCTAACTTGCAATGACATGCATTTACTGCATACAGTGTGCATCATTTTGTAAAATGCAGTTTCGGCCTGTCCTATTCTATTCTTTATCTGTTCTTTATGCATCAATGCATACGGCGTCAATTAAGAATAAACAAAGCTGATATCATCAACGCTGAACTAACTAACTAGACTGGTGAATTATGAAGAATCTTTAACGTTAGCACGATTGTGTGGCCTGAGAGTAAAACTTTATGAAGCACGTCTTTACTGTATTCGACGCTAAAATAGGAGACATTATAACCAACTTCCCATGGGATTCATCATTAGAATTACCTTGAAGTGGCTACTGCTTGTGAGGTCTGTGCATGCATGGGAATGCCCAAAGTGCTGTGGTGTCGACTGTGATAACATTACAATGTAACAATATCATCATATATATATCGGCGTGTTATGTCATACAGTAGTGTGTACTTCAGCATATTTGTGTTTGCATCTAAACTATAGCCTTTAAGTTTATGGTTTCATTTCTGGCATCACTTGACAACACTCAGATCAGAAACATGTCATGGATTCTCTGTCCATGAAATTCAGATGTGTCAGGTCACCAGCTAACTGATGGAGATTCTGGGAGATATTCAACACTGAGAGAAGGGGTGAAAAACGGGGGGGGGGGGAGTGTCATAGGCTGACTTTTCATCAGGCTGCAACTTGACTCTTCGTTAGCTGCTGAAGAAGAGTACGATGCGCGTGTGGGAATGTTCAAAGTGCAGTAATATGAATTCTTGATTCATTCATTCATTCATTCATTCATTCATTTATGCATTCTCTCATTCATTGTGTTGTCATTTTTGTCCAACAGGGAAACAAGGGTGGAGTTTCCGTTAGACTGAACTTTCACGATACCTCTCTGTGTTTCATCTGTTCACACCTGGCTGCACATCAGGCCGAGATCGAGAAAAGAAATTTGGTAACTTGCTTTAATGATTAACGTTTACAATAGGATAGATGGGATGGTTTGGTTGTCTGACTAGAATGTCCTGGTACCAGATGCCGTTTATAATAAACACAGAGCACGCAAAAGACCACAGGAAAGATGCAACAACAGCATCAAGAACAACCTTGGAAAATTGAAGACCGACTTATAAAAAGCATTTGTAGGAGCACACAGCAAATCCGAACATATTTTTCCAACAACACTTAGCTGAGGTAAGTGGAGGGAGAGAAGAAAAAGAAGAAGACGAAAGTAGCTTACAGGGTTTCTATCTTTGCTCCCGTAGCAGCTATCGCCTTGAAATGTGTGTCACTCTGGGCATGATTTCTTCACAGACAGTAAGACTGCACATGGCTTTAGGGGTGTGAGTGTAAAACTGTCATGCATATTACCGTATGACATAAGCATTCTGTGTGTTCTGTGTCCATTATGTGTGTTCTGTGTCCATTATGTGTGTTCTGTGTCCATTATGTGTGTTCTGTGTCCATTATGTGTGTTCTGTGTCCATTCATTGTGTTATGTGTCCTTTCTTTGTGTTCTGTGTCCATTATGTGTGTTCTGTGTCCATTCTTTGTGTTCTGTGTCCATTTTTTGTGTTCTGTGTCCATTTTTTGTGTTCTGTGTCCATTATGTGTGTTATGTGTCCATTCTTTGTGTTCTGTGTCCATTCTTTGTGTTCTGTGTCCATTCTGTGTGTTCTGTGTCCATTCTTTGTGTTCTGTGTCCATTCTTTGTGTTCTGTGTCCATTCTTTGTGTTCTGTGTCCATTCTGTGTGTTCTGTGTCCATTTTTTGTGTTCTGTGTCCATTTTGTGTGTTATGTGTCCATTCTTTGTGTTCTGTGTCCATTCTTTGTGTTCTGTGTCCATTATGTGTGTTATGTGTCCATTCTTTGTGTTGTGTGTCCATTGTTTGTGTTCTGTGTCCATTCTGTGTGTTCTGTGTCCATTCTTTGTGTTCTGTGTCCATTATGTGTGTTATGTGTCCATTTTGTGAGTTATGTGTCCATTCTGTGAGTTATCTGTCCATTCTGTGAGTTATGTGTCCATTATTTGTGTCCTGTGTCCATTCTTTGTGTTCTGTGTCCATTCTGTGAGTTTTGTGTCCATTCTGTGAGTTATGTGTCCATTCTGTGAGTTATGTGTCTATTCTGTGAGTTATGTGTCCATTATGTGAGTTATGTGTCCATTCTGTGTGTTCTGTGTCCATTCTGTGTGTTCTGTGTCCATTTTTTGTGTTCTGTGTCCATACTTTGTGTTCTGTGTCCATTCTGTGAGTTATGTGTCCATTCTGTGAGTTATGTGTCCATTCTGTGAGTTATGTGTCCATTCTGTGAGTTATGTGTCCATTCTTTGTGTTGTGCGTCCATACTTTGTGTTCTGTGTCCATTCTGTGAGTTATGTGTCCATTCTGTGAGTTATGTGTCCATTCTGTGAGTTATGTGTCCATTCTTTGTGTTCTGTGTCTATTCTTTGTGTTCTGTGTCCATTCTGTGTGTTCTGTGTCCATTCTTTGTGTTATGTGTCCATTCTGTTAGTTATGTGTCCATTCTGTGTGTTCTGTGTCCATTCTTTGTGTTATGTGTCCATTCTGTTAGTTATGTGTCCATTCTGTTAGTTATGTGTCCATTCTGTGTGTTCTGTGTCCATTCTTTGTGTTATGTGTCCATTCTGTTAGTTATGTGTCCATTCTGTTAGTTATGTGTCCATTTTGTGTGTTCTGTGTCCATTCTTTGTGTTCTGTGTCCATTCTGTTAGTTATGTGTCTATTCTGTGTGTTCTGTGTCCATTCTTTGTGTTATGTGTCCATTTTGTGAGTTATGTGTCCATTCTGTGTGTTCTGTGTCCATTCTTTGTGATATGTGTCCATTCTGTTAGTTATGTGTCCATTCTGTGTGTTCTGTGTCCATTCTTTGTGTTATGTGTCCATGCTGTGTGTTCTGGGTCCATTCTTTGTGTTATGTGTCCATTCTGTTAGTTATGTGTCCATTCTGTGTGTTCTGTGTCCATTCTTTGTCTTATGTGTCCATTCTGTTAGTTATGTGTCCATTCTGTGTGTTCTGTGTCCATTCTTTGTGTTCTGTGTCCATTCTGTGTGTTCTGTGTCTATTCTGTGTGTTCTGTGTCCATGCTGTGTGTTATGTGTCCATTCTGTTAGTTATGTGTCCATTCTGTGTGTTCTGTGTCTATTCTGTGTGTTCTGTGTCCATTCTGTGTGTTCTGTGTCTATTCTTTTGATGATTTCCACCCTGATATTTGTATGTCATTTGCAAATATTTACCACAAGAATTCAATCCGGACAAGGGTGTCCATTCACTATTTATATTTTTAGACTAGTGCATTCATTAGTTAATTCATTTATTTATTCGTTCATTAATTAATTAATTCATTATTTATTTATTCAGAATCCTGTTGTGTTAATATATGTCACATAGGGCTCGCCGTCTATTCCTCCATTTCGTTTTGTTCTGTGCAATCAAAGCAATATCAGGGATGAAATCCAGTCTAGTAGCTTTGGCCTCACTTATCAACATTCGTCTTTGGGTTTCTCTTGAGCATTCTCGTCCCCTTAATCCCTTTTCCCCCAATCGTAATGCCTAGTTGGTGGTTCTCTCCTGGTTTCCTCTCAGGATGTGTCCAGTGTGGCGTCATCTTTTCTAACTGTCCATATTAGTGGTGGCCTATATATATATATATAGTTGTAGAAACATCTTATCATAAGAGATCAAAGATAACTGAGAAGGTGAAGATGAAAAAAAAGTTAAATTAACTAGAAAGGTGTTGATTACAAACTGGGTTGAAAAAGTTGATCCATATGTTTACTGTTATGTGACATTGCATCAGCACACGATCGTGACATTTTGATTGATTACTTCTTGTGTTGGCCAGGATTTTAAAACCATCATGAACAAAATGAAATTCAAGATGTTTGATCCTCCGCAAGAAGTCCCAGAACACGAGTGAGTACGTGTGTACATGTTTGCCCCTACATCAGTCATAACTTTTCACAAACATCAGAAAGATACAGTCATCATTTGTTGGTGATGTTATGAGAAGAAGAAAACTGGAACATTTTGTGGCCACTAGAAAGATCTGAGGCATAACACCGAGGACTCATCCAAGTGAATTACACGACGGCTTCGACTGACAACATTTAAAGTGTCATAGGAATTATAATAACCATGCCATTGTTTTTTAATCTGTCACTATTCTTGTTAAGTGTGTAAAGAATGTCAAGCTCGTGACATTTCGGAGCAAACAAACACCATGACTTCATAATAGCAGTTTATAGTTGGTCAACCGACTATTTTCATGCACCATACAGGAGCACTGTTCTGCTATCCAATTTTTTTTTTTTTTTTAGTGTACTGGCGCCTATGGTCATTTATCAGTAAATGAAGGTCCAGTGTGTGATAGGAATAGAGTAGGAAGTTTCAAAACGGCCTGACATCTGTTATAGACTATTCACGACCATGTCAGGCACAGAAGACAGACTTTTTCTAAACTCTACTCTTCTTTTCAACGTCATTGCAGAATGCCTCTTAACTCTTTGTTTGTTCTTTTGAATTATGTATTTTCATGACCGCGATGTTACCAGTAGCTTGCGGCCCCCCCCCCCCCCCCACCACCTACCCCATCCCCTTTTTCTTCTTGGTCAGTTCTTGCCTTTTCTTCCAAGCAGTTTCTTCCATCGACGCTAATTCTATGCCACTGTAGCTAAACAAGGACATCGTGAAACTAATGAGGATAGAATTTGTGCTAAACTACACCAAGAGACAACAGATCGACTGTCTTGGATCAAGACTACACAGGGACAGTGCACCGCAAATAGCTGATCACTTACATACAAGGAAAGCAGAGCTTAGGCTCGCCCACGCAAGCGATGACTAGATAGAATATCCCAGGCACGCGAATACCAGCATTCATGTACCACATACAAGGGCTGGCGCCATCTTCAATACCTGGTGCAGAAAGACAGAACCAGGACTAGGGCAAAGAAGAAATATTGGTCTGACTCTAATATGCTATAAAACATATTACTATTACGTTAATTCTCCTATGCACCCCAGCGCACTGTTAAGATACTTCTGTCATAATCATGTAATATTTTAACTCCTTCTGTGCAAGACATTATTTTTACTTCCTCAGTGCTATCCATACAAGTTTTCTCTTCTTCTATCGTTCACTTGAAATAGATTATCTATATCTGCAATTTTATCTTTAGTATGAACGTCACTGTCTTTTCAGCGACCCTTAAAGTTTGGCTTCGGCCGGTGATTTTCGTGGCCAGAAGTTTTGTCTAGAAATTTTGTCTCTGGGACAGTCTTAGAGGACGGGATATGATGTCCCAGATGCCAATCCACATGTGTGCGCGCGCGCACACACACACACACACACATATATATATATATATATATATATATATATATATATATATATATATATATACACGCGCGCGCGCACACACACACACACACACACACATATATATATATATATATATATATATATATATATATATATATATATATATATATATATATATATATACTTTACTTACTTACTTAGTCGCTCCTCTTCTACCTTGGGGTGTAGAGGTTTGCCAGAGAGATCGCCAGACGTCTCTATCAGCAGTTTTCTTTCTGGCTTGGTTCCATTCCAGTCCTCTGTCAGTTAGGGACTGTCGGATGTTGTCTTCCCAGCGCACCCTGGGTCGTCCCGGAGGTCTGGTTCCCTGGTTCTTAGCCTCCCATGCTTGCCATGGTGGCCGATTTTCTCCCATTCTGAATACATGTCCAAACCATCGTAACTGTGACTGATCCACTCGGGTTAGTAAGGGCTGGGTATCAAGATCTTGACGTATTGTCTGATTGCAGACTTTGTCCCTTCTTGTCACTTGGACCACCTTTCTCAGGTATCTCATTTCCGAGGCCTGCAGCTGGCTTCTGTGAGCTGTTGTCATTGCCCATGACTCACACCCATAGATCAGGACTGGTACATAGGTAGAGCGGTAAACAGCCATTTTCGCCCTCTTGCCAATTTCTCTTTTGCTAAGAAACCCTCGGTTTATGGCCTGGAAGAGTCTCCCAGCAGCTGCTTTTCGTGTAGCCAGCTCAGTCTTAATGCCTCCATTTTGGTCTAATACAACTCCAAGGTATTTGAACTAATTAACCTGCTCCAACGCATACTGACCCATCATGATCTGGTGTTTCTTCTCCTCTCTTGAGATCACCATGGTTTTGGTTTTGAAGACACTGATGGTCATACCTTTCTTTTCAAGCTCTTCCTTCCAGACAAGTAAGTTGGACTAAAGGTGTGATACATATATATATACACACGCGCGCGCACACGTAAAAGTAAAGGACTTATTTCCACACATTCATCACTATTGGTCATGCAGTGTTAGACCCATATATTTTTGTTCGATCAGTACTGGCTGGATGATGTGGTGCAGATCAGGCCTGTCGCTTTTACTTCGCCGGATTTTACTTGATACCCATTTAAGACTGGGTCGATCTGAGAGTCAAGGTCATTTTTTTAATACAAAGTTCAGTTCCAGTTCAGATTTGAACCCATGACCTTCAGATCCGCAGGCGAGCGTCTAGCCGCTACACCACAGCAGCTCCTGTTACTAACTGTATATTTCTTGTACTCCCTTTGTGCTAAACGTATAATATCCGCCGGGCAGAAGAAATAACAACACATGGGACAGATGAAATAACAATACATGGAACAGAAGAAATAACAACACATGGGACAGAGGAAATAACAACACATGGGACAGAAGAAAAAACAAATGGGTCAGAGGAAATAACAACACATGGGACAGAAGAAATAACAACGCATGGGACAGAAGAAATAACAACACATGGGACAGAAGAAATAACAACGCATGGGACAGAAGAAATAACAACACATGGGACAGAAGAAATAACAACACATGGAACAGAAGAAATAACAACACATGGAACAGAAGAAATAACAACACATGGGACAGAAGAAGTAACAACACATGGGACAGTAGAAATAACAACACATGGGACAGAGAAATACACAGATGGGACAGTAGAAATAACAACACATGGGACAGAAGAAATAACAACACATGGGACAGTAGAAATAACAACACATGGGACAGAAGAAATAACAACACATGGAACAGAAGAAATAACAACACATGGAACAGAAGAAATAACAACACATGGGACAGAAGAAATAACAACACATGGGACAGTAGAAATAACAACACATGGGACAGTAGAAATAACAACACATGGGACAGTAGAAATAACAACACATGGGACAGTAGAAATAACAACACATGGAACAGAAGAAATAACAACACATGGGACAGAAGAAATAACAACACATGGGACAGAAGAAATAACAACACATGGGACAGAAGAAATAACAACACATGGAACAGAAGAAATAACAACACATGGAACAGAAGAAATAACAACACATGGAACAGAAGAAATAACAACACATGGGACAGTAGAAATGGAACAGAAGAAGAAATAACAACACATGGAACAGAAGAAATAACAACACATGGAACAGAAGAAATAACAACACATGGGACAGTAGAAATAACAACACATGGGACAGAAGAAATAACAACACATGAACAGAAGAAATAACAACACATGGAACAGAAGAAATAACAACACATGGAACAGAAGAAATAACAACACATGGGACAGAAGAAATAACAACACATGGGACAGTAGAAATAACAACACATGGGACAGAAGAAATAACAACACATGAACAGAAGAAATAACAACACATGGGACAGAAGAAATAACAACACATGGGACAGAAGAAATAACAACACATGGGGCAGAAGAAATAACAACACATGGGACAGAAGAAATAACAACACATGGGACCGAAGAAATAACAACACAATGTACAGAAGAAATAACAACACATTGGACAGAAGCATAGTAAAACATGGAAAGAAAAATAACAACGCAGAAAATTACAACATATAGAATAGAAGAAGAAAAAAAAACATGGCACAGAAAAAGAAAACACACATTGGATAAAATAATTTTACCTAGTCAAAGATCAAGGCAAGTTTGTTCTATTCCACATCTTGTGTTTTGTTCTTTCCCCAGCTTTCTGTTGTGTTCTATTCCAGATCTTATTTGTTGTTCTATTCCCAGCTTTCTGTTTTCTTCTATCCCCAGCCTGGTGTTTTGTTCCTATCCTTGTGTTTTCTTCTATCCCCAGCCTGGTGTGTTGTTCCTATCCTTGTGTTTTCTTCTATCCCCAGCTTGGTGTTTTGTTCCTATCCTTGTGTTTTCTTCTATCCCCAGCCTTGTGTGTTGTTCCTATCCTTGTGTTTTCTTCTATCCCCAGCCTTGTGTGTTGTTCCTATCCTTGTGTTTTCTTCTATCCCCAGCCTGGTGTTTTGTTCCTATCCTTGTGTTTTCTTCTATCCCCAGCCTGGTGTTTTGTTCCTATCCTTGTGTTTTCTTCTATCCCCAGCCTAGTGTTTTGTTCCTATCCTTGTGTTTTCTTCTATCCCCAGCCTGGTGTTTTGTTCCTATCCTTGTGTTTTCTTCTATCCCCAGCCTGGTGTTTTGTTCCTATCCTTGTGTTTTCTTCTATCCCCAGCCTGGGCTTTTGTTCCTATCCTTGTGTTTTCTTCTATCCCCAGCCTGGTGTTTTGGTTTGGGGACCTGAACTACCGTATCGACATGCCGATTAATGATGTCAAAGCTTGTATCAAAAAACGCGATTACGCCAAATTATTGCAGAGTGACCAGGTATTATGTTGCAGAGTGACCAGGTATTATGTTGCAGAGTGACCAGGTATTTTGTTGCAGAGTGACCAGGTATTATGTTGCAGATTGACCAGGTATTATGTTGCAGAGTGACCAGGTATTATGTTGCAGAGTGACCAGGTATTATGTTGCAGAGTGACCAGGTACTATGTTGCAGTGACCAGGTATTATGTTGCAGATTGACCAGGTACTATGTTGCAGTGACCAGGTATTATGTTGCAGATTGACCAGGTATTATGTTGCAGATTGACCAGGTATTATGTTGCAGATTGACCAGGTATTATGTTGCAGATTGACCAGGTATTATGTTGCAGATTGACCAGGTATTATGTTGCAGATTGACCAGGTATTATGTCGCAGATTGACCAGGTATTATGTTGCAGATTGACCAGGTATTATGTTGCAGATTGACCAGGTATTATGTTGCAGATTGACCACGTATTATGTTGCAGATTGACCAGGTATTATGTTGCAGATTGACCAGGTATTATGTTGCAGAGTGACCAGGTATTATGTTACAGAGTGACCAGGTATTATGTTGCAGAGTGACCAGGTATTATGTTGCAGAAATCCCCCCAAAAAAACTTTACAGACAGGCACGCAGACAGATAGACAGATAGACTGACAGATAGACATACAGGCTGACAGGCAGACGGACGGAGAGACAGGCAGCAAAGTGACTAGCTTTCTGACCTACTGGCCAAGTGAATAAGACTTCGAATCTCCATCAAACATCTTCTTCTTCAGCATTCCGAGCACTTGAGGTTCATTGCTGCAGGTATCACCCTCCTCTATTCATCTCTCTGGCTGGCCTTGTCTTTCCAGCTAGTGACACCAAGTGTTTGGAGGTCTGTCAGAATATTATTGTTGTGTGCTAAACTCACTTTACTGTTCAGTTGTACCAGGCGTCAGGGGCGTGATCACCTACGCCGGTCGTGGAGGCGCTAAATGATGATGATGATGATAGTAGAGGCGAGTGCAAAAGGTCCACACGGGTAAATTGTGAGACTCGGCTTTTTGAGATTAACAGCTAACAGCGATCGCCATGGGGAAGAACACGGAAGGTCGGCGAGAATGTGAGATCTACGTGTAACCACGGATGGAAAGAGTTTCTGATTAGTTGAAATAGTCAGTACCCATAACAACACATGGGACAGAAGAAATAACAACACATGGGACAGAAGAAATAACAACACATGGGACAGAAGAAATAACAACAAATGGGACAGAAGAAATATCAACACATGGGACAGAAGAAATATCAACACATGGGACAGAAGAAATATCAACACATGGGACAGAAGAAATAACAACACATGGGACAGAAGAAATAACAACACATGGGACAGAAGAAATAACAACACATGGGACAGAAGAAATAACAACACATGGGACAGAAGAAATAACAACACATCTGACAGAAGAAATAACAACACATGGGACAGAAGAAATAACAACACATGGGACAGAAGAAATAACAACACATGGGACAGAAGAAATAACAACACATGGGACAGAAGTTATATCACCACATGGGACAGAAGAAATAACAACACATGGGACAGAAGAAATAACAACACATGGGACAGAAGAAATAACAACACATTAGACAGAAGAAATATCACCACATGGGACAGAAGAAATAACAACACATTAGACAGAAGAAATATCACCACATGGGACAGAAGAAATAACAACACATTAGACAGAAGACATATCACCACATGGGACAGAAGAAATAACAACACATGGGACAGAAGAAATAACAACACATGGGACAGAAGAAATAACAACACATGGGACAGAAGAAATAACAACACATGGGACAGAAGAAATATCACCACATTGGACAGAAGAAATAACAATACATGGGACAGAAGAAATAACAACACATGGGACAGAAGAAATAACAACACATGGGACAGAAGAAATAACAACACATTAGACAGAAGAAATAACAACACATGGGACAGAATTATTATGGAAAGTAATGGCAAGATATGGAGTAAGCGAACACTTCATCGAAGTGTGAAAAGTTTATACAGGGATTGTGGAAGTGTAGTTAGAATAAATCAGGGAACATCTCATCCTTTCACAGTGACATCTGGAGTAAGACGGGGGTGTGGCTTATCACCACTGCTGTTTATCACCTACATCGACAGTATATGCAAGAATGCCAAGCCCATGAATGAAAATGTTAGTAAGATCAACGAATTACTCTTTGCAGATGACCAGGCCTTGTTAGCCGATACAACCATGAAATTGCAACAACATCTAACATCCATGAATGAAGAATGTAAAACAAATAATATGAGAATCAACACTGAAAAGACAGAAGTAATGTCAATAGGAAAAAAGAAGACAGATCTAAACATAGCAATAGAGTGCAAAGGCATTAAACAGACATCTGAGTTAAAATATCTGGGAACTACATTTACCGAAGATGGGAAATTGGATAAAGAAATTAACATTAGATGCAGTAAAGCAAACCAAGTATTGGGACAGCTAGCGCCCCTCTTACAGCATAAGACAATCCCAATCAGCACAAAGAGACATCTAATTCAAAGCATATTTATTCTAACTCTGTGCTACCAGTGCCAGACATGGTCACTCACAACAAACCATAAAAGAAAATTAGTAACCACGGAAATGAGATGTCTGAGAAGGGCTGAAGGAGTGACCATAGGAGATAAGATCAGGAATGAGATCAGGAATGTTGATCGCCTAACATCTCTTTATGATCCAACAGCGATAGATGTGTTCCTGATCGCATTGGAGTCTGCCTGCGACTCTAGTCAGCTATTATGTATAGGTTATTAGTGACCCAAAGTGTGGGCACATAACCGAGGTGTTTATTTAAGACTACTGGTGATCCCAGGTTGGCCGATGTTGTGGGTTCACATCGAGTCGAGGCTAGGTGTTCCCCTCTGAGGTGACACGGCCTTGGAGGCAGAGCAATGAGTATCTGGTTTATTAGACGGACAGTAGTAACTCAGTAACCATCAATTCATCTTCATCGGGGCACACTGTGTTTCATCCCAATAAATAGACCTATGTACGATTATAGAGATGACCTTAAACGTGTTGTTGCTCACGGTTATCGGTGTTTGCTGTACGATGTGACTACGTGATCTGTGTTAGTTCAGCACTCTCCGACAGGGAACACAATAATCTTAGAAGAAGAATACAAAACTAAATAGCTATTTATCATATTGTGTTTGAATTAAATTCCAACATCATCATCATGTAGCAGGTCCTTTGCAGAACGTCGCTCTCATCACAGTCTGCCTGAAAGAAAGTCGGTCTCTCGCCAAGGAGTCACTTATATCCTGTGCCCATCTTCGTGTCGGTCGGCCCCTGCTCCTCCTTCCTGGTACCTTGCCTTCTGCTATAATTTTTATGACAGAGGTAAAAACTGGCAGTTGCCAGTAACCATAGGCAGGCAGCTAATTCAGACTGATCACCGGGCACAATTGGGACCAAATCAAATACCTGATTTAGTGATATTGCTCACTGGCACAGGATAATGATGACGATAATAGTGATGAAGATGACGATGACGACAATGATGATGATGATAATGATGTTTGTAGTCTCTAATTACACAGATTTTGTTTTCAAACCTAATGTTTGTTGTCCCAACACTTGTGTCCCCCAGTTGTATCAACAGATGAAGCAGTCTGCCGTCTTCCAAGGTTTCGAGGAAGGCGCTCCGCTCTTTGACCCAACATTCAAGTATGATCCAGGAACTGACACCTACGACACCAGGTAGACATCTCGTTAGAAATCAGCTCAGACAATCACCAGTACCAGACAATCTACCAGTACCAGACAATCACCAGTAGCAGACAATCACCAGTACCAGACAATCACCAGTACCAGACAATCACCAGTACCAGACAATCACCAGTACCAGACAATCACCAGTACCAGACAATCACCAGTAGCAGACAATCACCAGTACCAGACAATCACCAGTACCAGACAATCACCAGTATCAGACAATCACCAGTACCAGACAATCACCAGTACCAGACAATCACCAGTACCAGACAATCACCAGTACCAGACAATCACCAGTAGCAGACAATCACCAGTACCAGACAATCACCAGTAGCAGACAATCACCAGTAGCAGACAATCACCAGTAGCAGACAATCACCAGTACCAGACAATCACCAGTACCAGACAATCACCAGTAGCAGACAATCACCAGTACCAGACAATCACCAGTACCAGACAATCACCAGTACCAGACAATCACCAGTAGCAGACAATCACCAGTAGCAGACAATCACCAGTACCAGACAATCACCAGTACCAGACAATCACCAGTACCAGACAATCACCAGTACCAGACAATCACCAGTAGCAGACAATCACCAGTAGCAGACAATCACCAGTACCAGACAATCACCAGTACCAGACAATCACCAGTACCAGACAATCACCAGTACCAGACAATCACCAGTACTACTTCTTTAGACGACATGTCATTTCAAACATTTTTGATCAGATCAACTGCTTAGTGCCCGAAGGTCAACACTGAGTCGGATTTTTGCTTTCTTCAGATTTGACATTGACTGCAAGGTTGACCTAGCCTAAAGGTTGCAAGTAATATTAATATGAGTAGAACCTCATATGTCCGCTGCGCCTCTTACATGAAGAAAAGGTCCCTTACTCCACTTGTTACAAATGGCTATCGAAAGGTAGATTTCAGTCATGAGAATCGCTCTTTTGAAGTGAAATGTTACATAACAATTCTTAAAAGACCAATAAGAAGAAAAACCTTAATATCTTACGTGTTCTGAACCTCCAGAAGAACTGGCCTATCAACAGCATCCTATCGCGAAAGCTTAGATATGTTGAACGTGTAAAACGTCACGGTGGCCCTCGGCGGTGGGAAGGGAAAGGGGGATGATGAAGGGTAGAGTTTGCGGGTAAATAGGCGAACTTTGACCTAGCCGAACATGGATCTAAGACAATGAAAGATGCAACGGCTATAAAATCACACGAGGCGGGAGAACTGGCTAGAGACAGCAATACTTTTAGGCGTGCATGGAAGAGAGCGACGTTCTGTGAAGAATTTGTGGATTGATGGTGATCAAAATGTAAACATAACGGCTATAGAAATAAAATGGACATTACCATAGAAAATTGTTTTACCTCTCAACAATAAATGGTGCAGTCGTGTTCAGGTTTCAGCACAGTAAGGATCCTGATTAAATCTGTTTTTGTTAGCAAGACTAGTATTGTTTCTGGATGTTGCCCTGCAAAGTGGTGGGGCGGGTTGCAGAAGGGTAGGAAACCCAAGCCTAGAGCGATTGAGGATGGGGGTGAAAGAAACCGAAGAAAGGGATATCCATGCTAAGACTTGTCGTCAGTCACTTATGGTCATTTACAGAATCAGAATTCTACTTTTTTTTTAAATTCTGTATTTGTAACTGCAGTGTAAAGGACCGTTGGTCGTCTGATCGTTTGAACCCGATTTCCATATGTAAATTACTGAAGAATTTATTATTATATTTACATCTTCCAATAATTGCAAATTGTGAATTGCATAAATCGCCTAATTTCTTTGTTGATCTGTGTCTGTACCCCAGCGAGAAGCAACGGATACCTGCTTGGTGTGACCGCATCCTCTGGAGTGGTTCCGGGGTCAAGCAGCTGCGGTTCAGTTCACATCCAGAGATGAAGATGTCAGACCATAAACCTGTTAGTTCTCTGTTCAAAATAGACGTGAGTAGTCATGAAACTGTTGTTACATTACCTTATTTCATTGAGCCTGCCTGGGTAAGCATCCTATGCTACATTTAAATTATTTTACTCTATTTCCCCTTGCGGGTTCCAGCGTCCCAGTGTGGTGGAAACGTATGAATAGACCTAATGTCTCCCTAAAAAGCATGTCGTAAGGGTCAGCTGATTAGGGTTTTCCTTCGAAGTCAGTGCATCTGCCTGAGAGGCCAGGAACTGACAGTCTGCGTAAAAATAAACCATATATGTCAAATGGATGTGCAATTTCTGACAGAAGACTGAAGTCCAGAAGTGGACGAACAACCAGAACTTTCCGCCGGAGTTTTGCAGCTGGTGAGCGTGAAGACGAAGAAGATACTTCCCATATTTATCGTTTCATTGCCGCATATTGTTGCCCCAGCTTTGTCATTTCGTTAATGATATGCCCGTGTAGAGACTGGGGTAGGGAGGGGGCAGTATGGCAGAATTAGAGGTACAACAACTGATAGTTGGGTGTACGTTTAGGTGTACAAGTTGGGTATACCGTTTAGGTGTACCAGTTGGTTGTACCAGTTGGGTGTACCGTTTAGGTGTACAAGTTGGGTGTACCAGTTGGGTGTACCGTTTAGGTGTACAAGTTGGGTGTACCAGTTGGGTGTACCGTTTAGGTGTACCAGTTGAGTGTACCAGTTGTGTGTACCAGTTGGGTGTACCGTTTAGGTGTACCAGTTGTGTGTACCAGTTGGGTGTACCGTTTAGGTGTACCAGTTGAGTGTACCAGTTGGGTGTACCATTATGGAAAGTTCTAGTGGTTCATGCATTCACCAACTGTAGACTCTGATGGAAAGTTCTAGTGGTTCATGCATTCACCGACTGTAGACTCTGACGGAAAGTTCTAGTGGTTCATACATTCACCGACTGTAGACTCTGACGGAAAGTTCTAGTGGTTCATACACCTTAAGACTTTAGTCTTGTTCCAAACGAAGGTGTTGTGTGCACATCCTTTTCACACATCTGGCTATCTGTATGCCGATGTTTGGTTCCCTTCCTCTAAGGCAGATGTACTCCAACTTCCAAGGATCCAATTAAACGACTTTTACGACATTCTTGTTGGGAAGTCATTGGGTCTGTTCTTGTTTTCATCACAATGGGGTCCAGAACCCAGACGGAGAACTTAGCTGGTTGGGGGCCTATACTCCATAGGGTGTTAACGGCAGGGGAAAAAAAGAAGACGTCATACTCCCATATTTATCATTGTTTGGACACATTGTAATGACTTAATGCTCCTATCACTTATCAGTATTTCGTAGTACCTGTCATATTCATGATGCCATTTGAAAATTGTGAATCCATTAAAAAACTGAAGTATATTTCTTTCCGTTTCTGCGCCTGCTTCATCTGTGGTGCTTACAGATGAGAGTCATTGATCCAAAACGGTATAAACGGGTTTATGAAGACGTTATGCAAAAACTTGATCGCCTGGAGAGTGAACATGGTAAAATGAAGGTAAGTAACGGTTAATACAGATTACACTGGATAAAACAAAGGTGCGTAATACAGATTACACTGGGGTAAAACAAGAATGAGTAATACAAATACAATAGAGGATGTAATTGTTAACACATATAAAACTGGATGAAACAGAAGAACGTAATAGTTAATGCCGGTTAAACTAGGTAACTCAGGTGGGTTTTTTTTTTTTTTTTTTTTTTTTTTTTATTTTTATTTTTTTTTTATTATTTTTTTTAGATATTACAAATAAATATATAATGCCGATTAAACGAGATAAATCAGTGATGAATAACACAGATTAAACTAGATAAAACAGGTAAGAAATGTTTACTACAGCTTAAACCTTTTTTGAATCACTTCATTTCGTTCGATAACGAATTGGATTTTTTTTCCCACATCACTTTGTTTGGTTGAATCACTTGTTATGTTGGATCTTTTAATTAGTTGGATCGTTTTGTTTGGTTAGATTACTTACTCGGCTGGGTCACTTCTTTGGCTGGATCACTTAACAAGTTGGATCACGTATTTGGTTGAATCACTTGATAGGCTGGGTCACTTGATAGGCTGGATCACTTGATTGGCAGGATCACTTGATTGGCTGGATCACTGTCCATTGGATGGATCACTTGATTGGCTGGATCACTGTCCATTGGATGGATCACTTGATTGGCTGGATCACTGTCCATTGGATGGATCACTTGATTGGCTGGATCACTGTCCATTGAATGGATCACTTTATGAGCTTGATCACTTGATGGGCTGGATCACTTGGTGGACTGGATCACTTGATTGGCTGAATCATTTGATTGGTTGGATCACTTGATTGGCTGGATCACTTGATTGGCTGGATCGCTCTGCTTGGCTGGATCGTTCTGTTTGGTTAGATTACTTACTCGGCTGGATCACTTATTTGTCTGGATCACTTATTTGGCTGGATCACTTATTTGTCTGGATCACTTATTTGCCTGGATCACTTATTTGTCTGGATCACTTATTTGTCTGGATCTTTTTTTTTTTTTGTCTGGATCATTTTTTTGTCATTCCGGATAACTTATTTGTCTGGATCACTTATTTGTCTGGATCACTTATTTGTCTGGATCTTTTATTTGTCTGCATCACTTATTTGGCTTGATCATTTATTTGTCCGGATAACTTATTTGTCTGGATCACTTATTTGTCTGGATCACTTATTTGTCTGGATCTTTTTTTGTCTGGATCACTTATTTGTCCGGATCACTTATTTGTCTGGATCACTTATTTGGCTGGATCACTTATTTGTCTGGATCACTTATTTGTCTGGATCTTTTATTTGTCTGGATCACTTATTTGTCTGGATCACTTATTTGTCTGGATCACTTATTTGGCTGGATCACTTATTTGTCTGGATCACTTATTTGCCTGGATCACTTATTTGTCTGGATCACTTATTTGTCTGCATCACTTATTTGGCTTGATCATTTATTTGTCTGGATAACTTATTTGTCTGGATCAGTTATTTTTCTGGATCTTTTATTTGTCTGCATCACTTATTTGGCTTGATCATTTATTTGTCCGGTTAACTTATTTGTCTGGATCGCTTATTTGGCTGGATCACTTATTTGGCTGGATCGCTCTGTTTGGTTAGCCATGCACTAATTTCTATGCTGTGGTACCCCCTTCCCCATCCCCTCAACCCCTGTGTTACACCTCTAGGAAAGCAAAGACTAGTAATTCTGCATCCTACCAGGCATGCCATATGAGGTAACTAAGAATAGGGTTGGGCTTCGGGTTGGTTGCCGAATCCCGTAAAAATAAAATAGCTCAAAAAACAACCAACCACGGGCAGATTTGAAAGAGTAACACGTAACACCCAAGATGGTTAGGGGGGGGGGGGGGGGTGAGGGGTATGAGGCTCTTCTAATTTGAGATAGATGACAGGGTGCGGAAAAAGCTGAAAGGAACCCGAATCGCTAAAGCAGCTCTCTGCCTAGGATATCTCCAGAGTTAAAGCCCACGAAGAAGAAATCTAGAGAACAACACTAAAAAAGATGGCGAAGTCACAGGATGAGCTGCATGCAATAGCAAAGGGTAGAACCACCTGGCGTCAGTTGGTTGCGGGCCTATGTTCCATTTGGGGGATTAAGGGCGTAAGAAATAGTCTGTGTTTTTTTTTTTTTTTTACTTTACTGTCGTATGTGTTTCAGTGTGTGTCTCAAGATACCAACTTGACTGAAGTGCAGCCACAAATAATGGCTCTAGCCAATGCCGGACAGGTGAGAATCTATACAGTAATTGTTGTGTCATTCATATACAGCGTTTAGTTGTGTGAATAGTCGGCTCTGTGGCTAAGTCGATGCGAAAGCTCCGTAATGCCGGGGTGTCGGATTCGATCCCAGCTGCGGGCCATACGCCTAGCGTTGGTTTCGACAGTGGTATCAGGGGGTTGACAGTTCAGTAGGCAATGGCAAACTACTGGAGGTAAATTTGCCTAAGAGAAACCACACAACAGCCAGGTGCTGCTGGGGCTGGTTCTGCAACGTCCTGGATACCCAGCTAACGTAGTAGCATGAATGGGAATAAAGAATGAAAACGTGGACAAACATCGACAATTTCAGTTAAGTTGTAACAGACCCGCCCGTGTGAGCGTGTCCAACAGAGAAAGCTCGTCGTAATGGACTGATGTTTGACCCAACCAGGACATCACACTGAGCGATAAACACCCAGTGATACAAAGTGCCACAATTCGGATAAGGATTACCCGTGGAGAGGTCCCAAAAACCCCGTTCAACCGTTAGGTTAATTAGGGCCCCCCGGCAACAACCAAGGTGAAGAATTTAAAAAAACGAAACATTTGTCCGGCATGAGGAATTGAGACTGAGCTCGCCGTGTGTGTGTGTCTGTGTGTAATGGGTGGGTGGGTGTGTAGGTGGGTGGGGGATGTGTGGGTGGGTGAGTGGGTGGGTTGGGGATGTGTGGGTGGGTGAGTGGGTGGGTATGTGTGTGTAGGTATGTGTGGGTGGGGAATGTGTGGGTGGGTGTGTGAGTGGATGGATGTGTGGGTGGGTGGGGGAATGTGTGGGTGGGTGGGGGAATGTGTGGGTGGGTGTGTGAGTGGGTGGGTGTGCTGAAATATTTAATTAAGTATCTTGTGTCGGCAGCCTTCGGCACCACGTAATACGGGAAATTACAAGGGGATGATCATGTTTGTATCCTATTAATGGAGAAGTAATAACGAGCACATAAACTAGGCACATTCAAAGCTCCGCGTATCTGCGCTGAACATGTGGAGTATTTATTTATTTATTTATTCAATACAGAAAGGAAACACAAACATAAATACATAAGGAGGTGGAGAACATGTTTCAGGGTGCCTGCTAATTGCATACTCCCATTCCCCATACGGGCTCCGCGGCCCATTTGTGGGGAAACTAGAATAGACCCACTTTACAAGCATGTCATAAGAGTCGATTAATTAGTTATGCTTCCTTCGAAGCCGGAGTGCATCCATCTGAAAGACGAGGAACGAACAGTCTGCAGGCGAATAAACCAGATCTGTAAAACTGGTGTGCACCCAAAACGCAGGTTCTGGAACAGGACTACAGTCTAAAAGCTGGAGTTTACAGTAGGTAAACGCTTCCATAATAAACTGATTTTGGCGGTATATATTATGTGTGGCACGATCACCCACAGTCTTTGGGGTTGTCCTAAGAGTCTAATGATAGAAATAGAGGATAACAATTATTGAACTGGATCGAAGCTTGGCGTGTGCGAGGATAATTAGTGTCAGTACAACTGAGTGGAAGTACGGTGAAAAGAATTGCACCCAAGAGACTGCATATTTGTGCTTTCTGTGTTTCATTTGCGTTGACACATGAGCGGAAGCAAACTAGGGTATATTGCTGTCAGTACAGTTGCCAGTCATAAGACATTCTGGCACCCATAGTGACTGTTGATAAACATCTGCTACCCCCTAATCTTAAACTGTTAGAATTGAAAATAGTTTGTTTTATTAAATTGGTTTTTATTCAAATCAGCTCGTGGATTTCTTCAATATTTTAAACACACTGCTGCTGTCTGTATTTCTCTTATGTCTGTACATTTTAGTTTTTATATTTTTTTAAGGAGCGGCCTGACAACCTTAACCAAGTGGATACAGCTCAAGATGGGAGCTGGCTGGGCTTTGTACCCAAGGAAATTAGGAAGTTTGTAGACTTTCTGTACAACCAAGGCTCCGCCAAGGTCTGCTATGTAAAGTCATGTCTTAAAGATTAATTTACTGTTGAATCTAAAATTATAACCAGGTGTTATTACTTGTAGAAGCAGTTCAGTGGAAGTCAGAATGAAATAAACTGGCGTTGCAGAGGTTAAACAAATAAATACAAATAAAGGTAAAAAATAACACACATCTTTGGTTATGGTCTCAAATTCCCTGTCAATATGCACAGCATCACACTATAGATTTCTTCATTTATAAAACAAACAGAAAAGTAAGTATTTTATGAGGCCACTACAGACTAGAAACAAAACAAAATACTTACTTTTCTGTGTTTTACAAGTGTAGAAATGTTGAAGTTTTATTAATATTATTTTTTCAGACAGTTTTAAAAGGGAATATATTTAATGGTTTGAGAGTGCAGACAGTTCTGCACTCTTAAATGTTTATCCTGCTAGAACTGTCTGCACTCTTAAACCATTAAATGTTTTCCCTGTTAGAGTTGTCTGCACTCTCAAACCATTAAATGTATTCCCTGTTATAACTGTCTGCACTCTCAAACCATTAAGTGTATTCTCCGTCGTAACTCTAATCCCCTCATGTATTCCCTGTCAAAACTGTCTGCACTCTAATCCCCTCATGTATTCCCTGTCAGACTTGTCTTCGCTCAAATCATCTAATCTATTTCCTGTCTGAACTGTCTCTACACTCTAATCTTCTTTTGTATTCCTTGTCCACAACGCCTCTTTTCCCTGATGGTCTCAATATCTGTTTCTTTTACTGCAGCCACAATGTTTAGAAGCGGGACCTTGCACTCCAGACAACCACCAAAGATAAAGTGTCATCTCTGTCGAACAAAGATGATAAAGGAGGAAGCTAGAGTTACATCTTTCATGAATCTCTTCATTTCATGACATAGAACTGTCAGTGCATGTCAACCTGGACAAATGCAGTTCTTATTATGGTGTTTTTAGTTTCAGAATTTGTGCATTCTTTTTAAGTTTTACGTGACATTATAATAGTGCATTTACTTTTCAATGGTTTTGTTTATTTTGCTTTAACATACTTACATTTTTCATTACATCAAATTTGCTAAAACTGATTAATACTGTTTTGATTACTCATATTTTTCCCCAGTCTGTGGCTGTTGCTTGCGTCTCTGATTTGACTGATTCCATTAGGAAATGATTCTCATGAATGTCACTTGCTGTCTCAGACTTAATCACAACACTTTCTCGGCCTGTCTAAACGACTAGGCCTAATTTTATTCACAACTACACAACCATCTAGGCATACATCCCCACATAGAAACACACACATGCACACACCAGCTGCCACAAAAGCATATACAAAAGAATGGACGTTGCATAGCTCTCTTTATTATCTGAGAGAGAGATTAAGCGTGTATCTTCCTGGTGGTTGAGTGTCTGTGTCTCACTAGTGGTTAAGTGTGTCAGTATCTCACTAGTGGTTGAGTGTGTCAGTATTTCACTAGTGGTTAAGTGTGTCAGTATCACACTAGTTTAAGTGTGTCAGTATATCACTAGGTTATGTTTGAGTGTGTCAGTATTTCACTAGTGGTTAAGTGTGTCAGTATTTCACTACTGGTTAAGTGTGTCAGTATTTCACTACTGGTTAAGTGTGTCAGTATCTCACTAGTGGTTAAGTGTGTCAGTATCTCACTAGTGGTTAAGTGTGTCAGTATCTCACTAGTGGTTAAGTGTGTCAGTATCTCACTAGTGGTTAAGTGTGTCAGTATCTCACTAGTGGTTAAGTGTGTGAGTATCTCACTAGTGGTTAAGTGTGTCAGTATATCAATAGTGGTTAAGTGTATGAGTATATCACTAGTGGTTACGTGTGTGAGTATATCACTAATGGTTAAGTGTGAGTAATTTCACTAATGGTTGAGTGTATGAGTATATCACTAGTGGTTAAGTGTGTGAGTATATCACTAGTGTTAATGTGTGTGAGTATATCACTAATGGTTAAGTGTAAGTAATATATCACTAGTGGTTAAGTGTATGAGTATATCACTAGTGGTTAAGTGTGTGAGTATATCACTAGTGGTTAAGTGTATGAGTATATCACTAGTGGTTAAGTGTGTCAGTATATCACTAGTGGTTAAGTGTATGAGTATATCACTAGTGGTTAAGTGTGTGAGTATATCACTAGTGGTTAAGTGTATGAGTATATCACTAGTGGTTAAGTGTGTCAGTATATCACTAGTGTATGTTATCACTAGTGGTTAAGTGTGTGAGTATATCACTAATGGTTAAGTGTAGTATATCACTAGTGGTTAAGTGTATGAGTATATCACTAGTGGTTAAGTGTATGAGTATATCACTAGTGGTTAAGTGTATGAGTATATCACTAGTGGTTAAGTGTGTCAGTGTATCACTAGTGGTTAAGTGTATGAGTATATCACTAGTGGTTAAGTGTGTGAGTATATCACTACTAGTGGTGAGTAAGTATATCACTAGTGGTTAAGTGTTTGAGTATATCACTAGTGGTTAAGTGTGTCAGTATATCACTAGTGGTTAAGTGTGTGTCAGTATCTCAGTAGTGTATCACTAGTGGTTAAGTGTGTCAGTATATCACTAGTTAAGGTGTCAGTAATCACTATTGGTTAAGTGTGTCAGTATATCACTAGTGGTTAAGTGTGTCAGTATATCACTAGTGGTTTAGTGTTAAGTATATCACTAGTGGTGTAAGTGTGTCAGTATATCACTAGTGGTTAAGTTTCAGTATGTCACTTAATCTCACTATGCAATATCACTAGTGGTTAGTATCTGACTAGTGAAGAGTGTGAGTATCTGACTGGTGGTCATGTTTGTGAGTATTTGACTAGTAGTAAAGTGAGTGAGAAAATCACTAGTGGTTCCGTGTGTGTGTTTCTCACTTACCAGAGGTGTGTGTGCGTGTATCATTATAGCTTAAATGTGTCAGTATCTCACTAGTAGTTAAGTGTGTGATTATCTTTATAGTGGTTCAGTGTGTGACTATCTCACTAGTGGTTAAGTGTGTGATTATCTCACTAGTGGTTAAGTGTGTGATTATCTTTATAGTGGTTCAGTGTGTGACTATCTCACTAGTGGTTAAGTGTGTGATTATCTCACTAGTGGTTAAGTGTGTGATTATCTCACTAGTGGTTAAGTTTGTGACTATCTCACTAGTGGTTAAGTGTGCGAGTATTTCACTAGTGGTTCAGTGTGTGATTATCTCACTAGTGGTTAAGTGTGTGATTATCTCACTAGTGGTTAAGTTTGTGACTATCTCACTAGTGGTTAAGTGTGCGAGTATTTCACTAGTGGTTAAGTTTGTGACTATTTCACTAGTGGTTAAATGCTTGATTATCTCACTAGTGGTTAAGTGTGTGAGTACCTCACTAGTAGTTAAGTGTATATCTCACTAGTGGTTAAGTGTGTGAGTATCTCACTAGTGGGTAAGTGTGTATCTCACTAGTGGGTAAGTGTGTATCTCACTAGTGGTTTAGTGTGTGAGTATCTCACTAGTGGTTTAGTGTGTGAGTATCTCACTAGTGGTTAAGTGTATGATTATCTCACTAATGTTTAAGTGTGTGAGTATCTCACTAGTGGGTAAGTGTGTATCTCACTAGTGGTTTAGTGTGTGAGTATCTCACTAGTGGGTAAGTGTGTATCTCACTAGTGGTTTAGTGTGTGAGTATCTCACTAGTGGGTAAGTGAGTATCTCACTAGTGGTTTAGTGTGTGAGTATCTCACTAGTGGGTAAGTGTGTATCTCACTAGTGGTTTAGTGTGTGAGTATCTCACTAGTGGTTAAGTGTATGATTATCTCACTAATGTTTAAGTGTGTGAGTATCTCACTAGTGGGTAAGTGTGTATCTCACTAGTGGTTAAGTGTGTATCTCACTAGTGGTTTAGTGTGTGAGTATCTCACTAGTGGTTTAGTGTGTGAGTATCTCACTAGTGGTTAAGTGTATGATTATCTCACAAGTGATTAAGTGTGTAAGTATCTCACTAGTGATTAAGTGTGTAAGTATCTCACTAGTGATTTAGTGTTTTATTATCTCACTAGTGGTTGTCTGAGTATCTCATTAGTTGTTAAGTGTGGGAATATCGCACTATTAGGAGAGTTTGTGCGTCACTAGAGGTTAGGCGAGTGAGAATCTCACTAATGTGTAAGTGTCTGATCATGTGGGTATGTGTATAAATATCTCACTAGATGTTAAGTCTATAAATATTTCACTAGATATTATGTGTATAAATATCTCTTATGGATTGGAAAAAAATTATAGCAGAAGGTACCAGAAAGAAGTGGCAGGGGCCGACCGACACAAAGATGGACACAGGATGTAAGTGACTCCTTGAGTATGAAAGTACATGAGGCGGTGGAGCTGGCGAGATACCGAGTCTCTTTGAGGTAGACTGTGAAGAGAACGACGTTCTGTAAAGGACCAGCTATATGATGGATGGTTATGTGCATAAATATCTCACTTGTGGTTGGTTATGTGTATAAATATCTCACTAGTGGTTGATTATGTGCATAAATATCTCACTAGTGGTTGGTTATGTGCATAAATATCTCACTAGAAGTTGGTTATGTGTATAAATATCTCACTAGTGGTTGGTTATATGCATAAAGATCTCACTAGTGGTTGGTTATGTGCATAAATATCTCACTAGTGGTTGGTTATGTGCATAAATATCTCACTAGTGGTTGGTTATGTGTATAAATATCTCACTAGTGGTTGGTTATGTGTATAAATATCTCACTAGTGGTTGGTTATGTGCATAAATATCTCACTAGTGGTTGGTTATGTGCATAAATATCTCACTAGAAGTTGGTTATGTGTATAAATATCTCACTAGTGGTTGGTTATATGCATAAAGATCTCACTAGTGGTTGGTTATGTGCATAAATATCTCACTAGTGGTTGGTTATGTGCATAAATATCTCACTAGTGGTTGGTTATGTGTATAAATATCTCACTAGTGGTTGGTTATGTGTATAAATATCTCACTAGTGGTTGGTTATGTGTATAAATATCTCACTAGTGGTTGGTTATGTGCATAAATATCTCACTAGTGGTTGATTATGTGTATAAATATCTCACTAGTGGTTGGTTATATGCATAAAGATCTCACTAGTGGTTGGTTATGTGCATAAATATCTCACTAGTGGTTGGTTATGTGCATAAATATCTCACTAGTGGTTGGTTATGTGTATAAATATCTCACTAGTGGTTGGTTATGTGTATAAATATCTCACTAGTGGTTGGTTATGTGTATAAATATCTCACTAGTGGTTGGTTATGTGTATAAATATCTCACTAGTGGTTGGTTATGTGTATAAATATCTCACTAGTGGTTGGTTATGTGCATAAATATCTCACTAGTGGTTCGTTATGTGCATAAATATCTCACTAGTGGTTGGTTATGTGCATAAATATCTCACTAGTGGTTGGTTATGTGCATAAATATCTCACTAGTGGTTGGTTATGTGTATAAATATCTCACTAGTGGTTGGTTATGTGCATAAATATATCAATAGTGGTTGGTTATGTGCATAAATATTTCACTAGTGGTTGGTTATGTGCATAAATATCTCACTAGTGATTGGTTATGTGTATAAATATCTCACTAGTGGTTATGTGTTTTATTATCTAACTAGCCAAAGTGTGTGTTAGTTTCTCATTAGTGGTTAAGTGTGGGAAAATCTCACTAACAAAGGTGTTTGTTTCTCACTTGTAATTATTTGTGTGAGTGTCTCACTATCGGTTAAGTGAGGGATTATCTCACTGGTGGTGAGTTGAGTAAGTATCTGACTAGTTTAGTGTGTGAATGTCTTACTAGTGGTTGGCGAGTGAGTATCTCACTTGTGGTTAAGTGTTTGAGTATCTTACTGGTGGTTAAGTGTGTGAGTATCTCACTGGTGGTTAAGTGCGTGAGTATCTCACTGGTGGTTAAGTGTGTGAGTATCTCACTAGTGGTTAAGTGTGTGAGTATCTCACTGGTGGTTAAGTGTGTGAGTATCTCACTGGTGGTTAAGTGTGTGAGTATCTCACTAGTGGTTAAGTGTGTGAGTATCTCACTAGTGGTTAAGTGTGTGAGTATCTCACTTGTGGTTAAGTGTGTGAGTATCTCACTTGTGGTTAAGTGTGTGAGTATCTCACTTGTGTGTGTGAGTATCTCACTTGTGGTTAAGTGTGTGAGTATCTCACTTGTGGTTAAGTGTGTGAGTATCTCACTTGTGGTTAAGTGTGTGAGTATCTCACTTGTGGTTAAGTGTGTGAGTATCTCACTTGTGGTTAAGTGTGTGAGTATCTCACTGGTGGTTAAGTGTGTGAGTATCTCACTGGTGGTTAAGTGTGTGAGTATCTCACTGGTGGTTAAGTGCGTGAGTATCTCACTGGTGGTTAAGTGTGTGAGTATCTCACTGGTGGTTAAGTGTGTGAGTATCTCACTTGTGGTTAAGTGTGTGAGTATCTCACTTGTGGTTAAGTGTGTGAGTATCTCACTTGTGGTTAAGTGTGTGAGTATCTCACTGGTGGTTAAGTGTGTGTGAGTATCTCACTAGTGGTTAAGTGTGTGAGTATCTCACTTGTTTAAGTGTGTGAGTATCTCACTGTGGTTAAGTGTGTGAGTAAGTGTGTGTGTGAGTATCTCACTGGTGGTTAAGTGTATCTGAGTGTGTGATCTCACTAGTGGTTAAGTGTGTGAGTATCTCACTAGTGGTTAAGTGTGTGAGTATCTCACTAGTGGTTAAGTGTGTGAGTATCTCACTAGTGGTTAAGTGTGTGAGTATCTCACTAGTGGTTAAGTGTGTGAGTATCTCACTAGTTGTTAAGTGTGTGAGTATCTCACTAGTGGTTAAGTGTGTGAGTATCTCACTGGTGGTTAAGTGTGTGAGTATCTCACTGGTGGTTAAGTGTGTGAGTATCTCACTGGTGGTTAAGTGCGTGAGTATCTCACTGGTGGTTAAGTGTGTGAGTATCTCACTGGTGGTTAAGTGTGTGAGTATCTCACTAGTGGTTAAGTGTGTGAGTATCTCACTGGTGGTTAAGTGTGTCAGTATCTCACTGGTGGTTAAGTGTGTGAGTATCTCACTAGTGGTTAAGTGTGTGAGTATCTCACTGGTGGTTAAGTGTGTGAGTATCTCACTGGTGGTTAAGTGTGTGAGTATCTCACTAGTGGTTAAGTGTGTGAGTATCTCTTGTGGTTAAGTGTGTGACTAGTGGTTAAGTGTGTGAGTATCTCACTAGTGGTTAAGTGTGTGAGTATCTCACTAGTGGTTAAGTGTGTGAGTATCTCACTAGTGGTTAAGTGTGTGAGTATCTCACTAGTGGTTAAGTGTGTGAGTATCTCACTAGTGGTTAAGTGTGTGAGTATCTCACTGGTGGTTAAGTGTGTGAGTATCTCACTGGTGGTTAAGTGTGTGAGTATCTCACTGGTGGTTAAGTGTGTGAGTATCTCACTAGTGGTTAAATGTATGAGTATCTCACTAGTTGTTAAGTGTCCGTATCTCACTGGTGGTTATTAGTGTGATTTTCTCACTAGCAGCGGAGTATGTGAGTATCTCACTAGTGGTCGAGTGTGTGAGTATCTCACTAGTTATTAAGTGTGTGTGTATCTTACTTGTAGTTGAGTGCATGTATCTTACTAGTGGTCGAGTGTGTGAGTATGTCACTAGTTATTAAGTGTGTGTGTGTATCTCACTAGTGGTTGAGTGTGTGAGTATGTCACTAGTTATTAAGTGTGTGTGTGTATCTCACTAGTGGTCGAGTGTGTGAGTATGTCACTAGTTATTAAGTGTGTGTGTGTATCTCACTAGTGGTTGAGTGTGTGAGTATGTCACTAGTTATTAAGTGTGTGTGTGTATCTCACTAGTGGTCGAGTGTGTGAGTATGTCACTAGTTATTAAGTGTGTGTGTGTATCTCACTAGTGGTCGAGTGTGTGAGTATGTCACTAGTTATTAAGTGTGTGTGTGTATCTCACTAGTGGTTGAGTGTGTGAGTATGTCACTAGTTATTAAATGTGTGTGTATCTCACTAGTGGTTGAGTGTGTGTATCTCACTAGTGTTTGAGTGTGTGAGTATGTCACTATTTATTAAGTGTGTGTGATGTAATGTAAACTTTAAGACTAAGTAAAACAACAAACACACAATCTATCTTCTGTTTTGCCTAAACCTTCTACATTGTCGAATTGTGATTGTTTCTTGCATTTCGCTTCTAATCAGAGTTTATATTGAATGTTTACAATTACACAGACACAAATCATATGTGATTTCCTATTTTTATTGTTCAATAAAATTTTTTATATTCATAGCTGTGTAAGATTGTTTTTTTTTTTTTTTTTTGGTTGCTTTCCATGTTTTCAGATTTCAGTAAGATTCCACTTACGTTGAGAAAATAATTAGTTAGTTAGTTAGTTAGTTAGTTGGGTTATCGTCATTGCACTCCGGACATAGGTCCATAGGTGCTCAGATCCTCCCCTCAGTATGAACCCCAACGTCCGATGGCTAATAGTACCAGTTCTATGTTGATTAACAAGTCTTCTGACGTGTCCGGTGTGCGTCTCGTTTTTTGCTGTGCCGATCTTAATTCCCAAGTCTGCCATTCTGGCGAGTGATGTGGATTCACTGCCACCAAAGTCCTCTATCCTTCCCATTTCTCTGAGGGCATTGATAATATCAGCATGATCCATAGGCCGACCGTCGGTAGTGATAGCGGATCCAGCCAACCTGTCAGCTCTTTCATTTCCATCGACGCCTGCGTGTCCCGGAACAAAAATAAAGGTGACTCCACGCACAGTGGACTTCTGTAATGATTCAAGCCATTGTCTTCGCACTGAACCTGCCTGAACCCTCCGGATCATACTCATTGAATCACTGAGTATACAGATGCGGGTGTATTTTTGTGTTTCAAGCCAGGCAAACGCTTGCGTCACTGCCATCACCTCCATCGTCATGCTGCTGGTTGTCATGGAGAAGGCACCGTTGGCTTCTTTGACTGTTCTGCCCGCTGAGCGTGCTGTAAATGCCCATGCGCTTCTTCTTTGGCGTATAACGGATCCGTCTGTGTAGATTAGTGCATCTGCTTCGTCTGAATTTTCACCGATGAGAGCGTTGACCTCTGCATTAACAGCAACAGGATTCTCTTCTCTACATCGCCTGTTGAGTGTGACAATACAGGAAAATGTACAAATAAACGCCTGAGGCACAGGTATCCATTCTGCACCAGGTATGATGTCGGTTAGGCTGCATATTTGCCTAATAACATCTTCTGCCCGACCTAGCCACGATTTTCCCCTCTTCAGTCTGTCGCCCTTTTCACTAAAAAGCGCTTGATGCAGTGGGTGTTTCTTATCAGCACATATTTTGAGAAAAATAATGTGATATTTTAGAATGTGGTTTTTTTTTAATGCACGTGAGGCGTGCACACTTGAATGGATAGCTGATTAAATAGTCGGCGGTTAAATAAAGAGACTTGGTTCAATGCTGCAGTCTTTGCCTACGATGTTTACGAAGGATTTCAAATGAAAGAAGAGACATGTGCGGCAGCGGTCGACTTAGAAGATGCCTACAATAAAGTACCATAAGAATATCTAATGCACTTACTGCTTAAACTAGAAGTAAACCCTATTCTGAACTGCTGGATTGCTGCGGCCCTGTTCCAGAGAAAGGTAGTACGCAGATGTGGTAGCTGGTCCTCAGAACCGCTAATAATATGCCCAGGCTTACCACAGTGATCACGGCTTTCATCAGTTTTGTTCAATGTATTTACGGTGATGATTACTGAGCAGCAGTTGAATGAAAGGGAAGAACTTTGTCATTTGTTGATGACATTTTGATACATCGACCAGGACGCGACAGACAGGAGATCGCCAGCACAATGCACAACGAACTGGATCGAATTGCCACCTGGTGTGATGGTTCCAATGCCTACGTTAATCCTCAAAAAGCATCAGTGTCATGGTTCTCTTTGAACAATCACATTGTCAAGTCAGACTTACCAGAAGTGAAAATGGGTGATAGTGTGTTGACCAGAACCAAGGTGATGACATATCTCGGGATGAGGTTTGATAGCAGCTTGTCATTTAAGAAACATGTTGACAATGTGATAACAAAAGCTCGCAGTGAGGGAAATGGCTGCTTTCAAAATAGAGCAAAGACTAATAATACTTCTTTCTTTTCTACGAGCTAGTCCTTTCCCCCATTAAATATGCTCTGGCCATCCTCATTGTCAGTGTAACACAGACCGAATGACTTGAAAATGTGCATTATGAAGCCAAGCGAATTATTTTGGGATGTACAAGAGGCACTTCCTGTTTAGCAATGAGATATCTACTTGACTTCCCAACCATGAATCAAAGAATCACAATCGAGAGGGCTCGGGCGTACACTAAAACATGCGCCACTAAGAAACACCCACTTCATCAAGCGCTTTTCAGTGAAAAGGGCGACAGGCTGAAGAGGGGGAAATCGTGGCTAGGCCGGGCAGAAGATGTTATCAAGCAAATATGCAGCCTGACCGACACTACCCCTACTTCAGAGTAGATACCCGTGCCTAATGCGTTTCTTTCTAAGTTTTCCTGTATTGCCAGACTCGACAGGCAATGCAGGGAGCAGAATCCTATTGCTGCCAATGCAAAGGTCAACGCTCTCATCGGTGAAAATGCAGACGTACTAATCTAAAACTTCTTCTTCTTCTTCTTCTTCTTCTTCTCTTCAGCCTTGTACCTCCTCGAAGTGTCGGGGGTAGATGTAATGTTCGTTGATGGGCTCTGTCAAGAACACTATTAAGACTGATGTTCATTTCTTTAAGGCTGTTCTTAATGCCATCACTCTATATTCTCCGAGGCCTTCCACTCGCTCTATACCCGTTGTAACGTTTTAGTGTGGCTCGCTGTAACAGATAGTACCAGTGCATTCTTGTTTGGTGTCCAAACCACTTCATTTGTTGTTCTTTGATGACCTGTAAAACTGGCTTTATTCCTAGCATTCGTCTGATTTCATGATTTCGTATTCTGTCTTTCCTTGAAACTCCTGCAGCTCTTCTAAGGTATTTCATCTCTGTTGTCACAATTTTACGTTCATTGGAGGATGTAAGTGTCCACGTTTGGCATTGATAGCATAGTGTTGGCCAAAAAATAGTTCTGACAAGATTCACTTTAGTACTCCGAGGTATCTCCTTGTGTGTCAACAGGGGAGATAGTTGACCCATTACTTGATTAGCTTTGGCACATCTGGAGCTAATTTCTCTGTCCAGTTTTCCGTCAGATGTAAAAATTGCTCCCAAATCCTTAAATTCTTCTGTTTGTCTCAAGATGTTGTTTTTTAATTTAATTTCTAAATTGTCTTTATGACTTCTTATCATCACTGTCTTTGTCTTCAAAGTGTTTATTTTCATATTATATTCCTCCCCTTTGTTACTAATTTGATTTATTTGGTTCTGTAGGCATTCCGTATTTTCTGCTATGAGTCCCTGGTCGTCGGCGAAGAGTAATTCTGTAATATCTTCTTCATGATTAAAGTCTGTTTCGCTACATATGGCGTCCATGTATGTTATAAAAAGAAGCTGTGGTAGTACACAGCCCTGACGCACACCAGAGTTCACTATAAAAGTTCTTGACATCCCTGCCTTCGATCTTATGCAGCATTTACTACGTGTGTACAGGCTTTTGCAAATAATAATGAGATGATTGCTGATTCCTTTTTCCCCCATACATTCCCACAACGTATTCCTGTCGATTCTATCGAAGGCTTTTTCATGGTCTATGATGTCAACAAACATGTCTTATCATGTTCTATTGCCCTCTCTGATAGTTGTCTCAGTGTATAAATGGCATCTGCGTAACTTCTGTTTCGTCGAAAGACCATCTGTGCTTCTGAAAGTTTATACTCTATCAGTGGTCTCAGCCTTTTTTTCCATGATCTTAGCATACATTTTCCCAGTGTGACTGAGAAGAGATATTCCTCTGTAATTAGTACATTCCCTCTTACTTCCTTTATTTTTCCACAGCGGGACATTGACAGCAGTCTGCCAATCTGATGGTGTTTCTTGATTTTCCCATGCCACCTGAAATATTCTCTTTAACCATATTGCTCCGGTTTCTCCTGCTGCCTTGATGGCCTCAGCTGGTAGATCATCAATACCTGTCGCCTTTAGTCTAGGTGCGGTTCGAATGACATATTTTACTTCATCAATAATATACCTGGTTCTAGTTCCTCTGCTGTTAGTTCCGAGTTGTTTTTATGTTTTTCCCTGCTTTTATCTGTTTTATTGCAGCTAAGTAATGCTTCAAAGTAACTACTCCACCTTGCTAAAATTTTGGTAGGTTCTATTAAAGGTTGGCCAACTTCATCATTTATAATTTATGTTGGGTTGTATTCTTCATTCCTGGTTCTCATGCCTTTGATTTTTTTTTTTTTTTTTTTTTGTAGTAGTTTTTCACTGCTGTTCTTTCTTCTTCAGCCAGTTGCTTCCAAACTTTTCCCATGAATCTCTTTTTGCTTTTCTTATAGTTCTATTTACTTCTCTTCTAATTATCCTGTATGTTATGTAATCCTCTTCTGTTCTGCTCCTCAGTCAAATGCCATAAGCTTTCTTTTTACTGCTCACAATTCTTCTTATTTCTTCAGACCACCATGTTGAGAGCTTACGCCCTATGTTACCTTCCCTTTTAGTTCCAAATATTTCTTGTGCTATTTTCATAGTGGTGTCTATGAAATTCAACCATTCTGTATTTACTCCAAGAGTGTTTTGTGGAAGCTGTTCATAATTTTCCTGTAATTTTTGCTGAAACGCTCGCCTATTTTCCTCACACTCTAGTTCTTTCCATTTTATAATGTCACTTTTATTACATTTCTTTTTTTTTTTTTTTGATAACTTATCTTGACTTTTCTGTCAAGTATCACCATCCTATGATCTGTATCCAAACTCAAGTTTGGTATAACTCTCGCATCTGTAACTTGATGAAAGTCTCTTTTTCTCGTCAAGATGTAATCAGTCTGACTCTTGGTATCTGGATCATTCCATTTATACCATGTAAAAACTTGTCAAGCTCTATGTTGAAAGAAGGTGTTGGTAATAACAAGGTCATGTTGTGCACATATATCCAACAGTCTTTCGCCATTTTCATTTATAATGCTGTTGTCTCCATAATTGCCTAGGTATCTTGTGAATGTTCTTATGTCTCGCCTATCTTACCGTTAAAATCACCCATCACGATCAGTTTCTCGTTATTATCTATCTTACAAATTTCATCATCCAGGTCCTCAAAGAAATAATCTAAATCCTCTTCACTGTAATTTCCATTGCACGGAGCATATATCTGAAAAAACACCTCCGAACTATTTCCTACTTGTAATTTCAAACTTATAATTCTTTCCGAGATGTGATTAACTTCAAGTATATTTTTTTGCAGTTTCGGGATCAATGACAAATCCTACTCCATGCTTTGCACGTTGCATTTCCTCTACTCCCGATTGTATCAAAACTTAATTTGTATGTAGTTTCTTCATTCCTCGTCCTTTTATTCTCACTTCTGATAAGCCTAATACTTTAACATTATATTTCACCAATAATGCTATCATATGTTCTTCTTTATTGCCCCATCCACATATATTTATTGTCCCTACCCTGGTCTTAACCTTCTGCTGGCCTCTATTTTCCCTATTTCTAAAACATCTCCTATTTTCATCTTGGGCATTTCTTTTTGAACCGCTGAATCCTCCGCCGACTTGCCGGGCCTGTCGCGAATTTATCTTCAGCTGAACAACTACACTATTCTAACACATTTAACATTCTTTCCAGGAATAAACACATCTTTCAGTCACAATTTTCGGCGAACGTTGTTTACGCCACTAATCTTAAACGACTTGTGAAAGTTATGAAAAATAACCAAATCCTTTACTGGATGAGGTACGATCAGCAATACACAGCCCGAAGAAAGGAGAGTCACCAGGTTGCGACGAAATACCAACAGAACTAATTCAAGCAGGAGGAAAGGCATGCACTGTGCTCGAAGATCTGGAACAGTGGCATTTGGCCTGAAGCGTGGAAAAGAACAGTCTATATCCCTCTTCCAAAGAAAGGAAATCTAAAACTATGCTCCAACTACCGTACCACCGCATTAATAAGTCATGCTAGCAAAATACTCTTACGAATTATCATGAAAAGGATTGAAAGAAAATTATAAAATGAGCTAGATAAAGCACAAGCGGGTTTCAGACAGGGTAGAGGAAATAGGGATCACATATTTAATATAAGAATAATTTTTGGAAAATACAAAGAATACAACGTAGATCTTCATGCTTGTTTTATTGATTATAGCAAGGCATTTGATCGTGTCCAACACCACAAACTGTGGACTATTATGAAAAGTATGGGGTTTCCAGCGCATTTAGTGCATTTAATTGAAAATCTTTATCATGAACAACAAGCAGTCATCAGAGCAGCTGGTGAAGCATCTGATCGGTTCGAAGTGGAAAAGGGGGTGAGGCAGGGGTGCATTCTCTCACCATACCTATTCAATATATACGCAGAAAATTTAATGAGAAATGTCAAAAATGACCATACTTGTGACAGTTATGATCCGCTCAAAATTTGTGGCAACCCTATTCCGGAACTCCGCTACGCAGATGACACAGTCCTCCTTTCGAACAGCCTCAAGGGAATAGAAAATTGAATATTGTCTGTTCAAAAGCACAGAGAAGATCAAAATCTGTTCTTGAATTTAAAGAAAACGAAAATAATGTCCACAGATAAAACTGGCTGTCACCCCAAAAAAAATAACAACAATAAATCATGAAGAAATTGAAAATGTCACAAACTTTGAATTTCTAAACAACAAAGGAGACTTGTTCGACATAAATTAAAAGGAGGATGGCCATAGCAATGCAAAGATTGAACAGCCTTAAAAGTCTATGGTTAAGCACCAGCAAGGAGATAAAAATTAGAATTTTGAGAGCATGCATCTTCCCTGTGGCTAGATACGGATGTGAGTCGTGGACTATCTCTCAGTCCTGAAGAAAGAGAATAAAGGCTTTTGAACTGAAATGCTATAGAAAGATTCTCAGAATATCCTGGACAAAGAAGATGAGAAATATTGACGTCTTAAAAGATTTGAGCATCAAGGAAGATTGGCCAATAAACAGCATCCTGTCTCGGAAGCTGAAATATTTTGGTCATATCAAGCGCCACGGCGGATTGGAAAAAATTATAGCAGAAGGCATTGTGCCAAGAAGGAAGTACAGGGGCCGACCGACATAAAGATGGGCACAGGATATAAGTGACTCCTTGAGTATGAAGGTACATGAGGCGGGAGTACTGGCGAAAGACCGAATTTCTTTCAGGCAGACTGTGATGAGAGCGACGTTCTGCAAAGGACCTGCTACATAAGGATGATGATGACTAATCTACACAAAGGGATCCGTTATACGTTAACAAAGAAGCGCTTGGGCAATCCCAGCAGGCTCAGCGGGCAGAACAGTCAAAGAAGCCAACGGCGCCTTCTTTATGATAACTAGCAGCAGGACGATGGAGGTTTCCCTGGCACGAAACACAAAACTACACCCGCCTGTGTGTACTCAGTGATTCATTGAGTATAATCCAGAGGGCGGAAATTAAGCGGAAATTGTCATGAATCATTTGTTGAACTTCTGATTCTGCAGCGCCAGCTGGCCAGTCTCTGTACTCACGTCCCAAAGAGATTTGAACCCTACACAAATCTAAAATCTCATCGGGCACTTTGACCCACTCCTCACCTTGCACAAATTTATCAAGCCACCTCTTTTCAGTCTGTGACCCTTAGCTCCATTCAGTGATTCATGCAGGAGGTGCCTCTTGTCCACAGCTACTCTGAGATATGACTTTGCTTGCAGAACTTCAAGCCTATCTGCAATAGTAGGCAGTGCCAGTATGTATCACATACATACTACTGTGGTATCTCTTGTATATCCCAGAATTACCCGCATGGCCTTATTCCGTTTGCGTTCGAGTTTTATCGGCTGACTCTTTGATATGGTAAGCATTATAAGTCTGTAATCTATCACCGACAGGATCACATGCTGGAACATTGGGAACACCATTCTTTGTTCCATGTCCATTACTGCCATAATCTTGAGAGCATTGAGTCCCTTTTGGCATTTCACTGCAACTGCATCCACATGATCCTTAAAGGACAGACGTCTATAAAAAATTATATTCAGTTACCTCAGTTTGCTTTCTCTTTTGATGTTACTGTTATTAAGTGTGATGTTTGGAACGTTAGCTTGTACAATTTTTTTTTTTGTAAAGTCTACATGCATTCCAAATTATATTCGCAGCTCACAGTGTCATGCCATGCATTCAACTCAGAAGCTGGGCGACGAAATTATATCCTTTCAGTCTACAAATGGAGCAAAAGCGCAACGGCTAGCTTCTGGCAAAAGCAAAAACTTGGCTCCAAACAGCGCCCATGCCTAGCGTTCATTTTGTCTAACCTTCATCTTTGCGCCGTGTTGCGGCTATTCAAGGGAACGAGCGTTCAGACTATCTTGCTGACACTGCAGTTGCTATTGCTGGCTCAGTACTGGACAGAAGTGATGTTATCAATGCCATGCGCTGCACTTACCGTACTGAGGAGCACACCAAAGGACATGACACCATATCCCTTTCTAGACTGATGGACATAGAGGTGCAGCCTGGAGCTGCCAGAAATGAACATTTCACTAAGGGGACAAGACGTTTCATTAACCAACACAGAACAGACGTCATCAGTCGTTTTACACTTGTTTTACGCTTTTGAGGAGGAGATCGAAGCACGTATGGATCTGTCCGGAGTGCTGTGATGATAATCCTTTCTAATCACTAATCACTAACCATTAATTCTGTTGTCCAGAGAGCATCACAAAACAGCTGCTTTTTCTAAGTTGATGACAGCTCTCATTTCGGCACACCAGTCAGTCACTTTGTCTACAGTTACCTGTAGCTTTTGAGCTATCAGTCGCCTATCTCTTCCCTGCCTATATGGAAGAACATCATCGGCAAATAGTGAGACGACAAAACCACTACACTGAGTTAAAACCTGGTATCCGTGAGAAGACAAAAGAAGAAGAAGAAATACTTTCATTCATCACATTCCGTTTATCCAATAAGTAGTAGAAGCTACCTAGAGCAGTAGTAACACCAATTCCCGCTACAGACACGGCCATCCTCAGATATTATTGACGACGTCTGAGCTATAATCCCACACAGATAATTAGGGACCTGTACCTCCAGATCTAGCGCATAGGGCACCAGGATGCTCCCCTGTGTAGTGAATGAATGAATGAATCAAGAATTGACATAACTGCTCTCGGGACATTCCCACACGTGCTCCGTCTCCTTCTTCTGTAGGCAACGAAGGGTTGACAGGTACAAGTGTGTTTTCCGACCCAGGCACACCGTGATTGTCCGTTCATTCATGCTTGTTGAACTTTTCAACACGCGACTCTCTGTTACAAGGGTGCCAGATTGTATTGTCTTTAAAAGACCCCAGAAAATCTAGAACTGGTCCTCTGTGATAAAGCGACAGACCCTCCTTTTCGGTTGTCAACGCTGACAACTGAAGTAAATTTATGTCGTAATTGAAGTCCAAAAAGGCCAGAATATCTTCTTCTTCTTCTTCAATTTTCGCCGACTGCTCAGACCAACGAGTAAAACTAAACGGGTACCAAGCCGCTCACACGACGCACAATATATACGTAACAGAACACAACTCAACTCCCCTGTAACTTAGACTAGCGCATATAAAAGGTTAGCATGCATGAATAAATGGCCAATTACGATGTGAATGGGCCCGCAAGCGTTACTTAAACCAATTGACATGTTCATAGTACCAGTAATCGTACTACGCACGGTGTACTACGGCCATCGAATATTAAATATACATAACATTTTCACTTTAAACTGGACACTTTTCAAACCCCTTAAACGTTTTTCAAACCTAACTGTACGTTTTTCAAATCCAACTGGGCAATTTTCAAACAACCCAGGAGGTGTTTCAAACCAAAGTGGACGGTTTTCGAAAATACCCAGTGCCCTATCCTCGTTTACCACTCAGCAGATATATTGAATAAGCGGCCGTGGAGCAAAACAGGTGGTGGTAACTGAGAGGAGGCGAGCTAGCTGTGTGTGGCCAGACAAGAACAGGTGGGGGTCACTGAGAGGAGGCGAGTTAGCTGGGTGTGGCCAGACAAGAACAGGTGGTGGTAACTGAGAGGAGGCGAGCTAGCTGTGTGTGGCCAGACAAGAACAGGTGGGGGTCACTGAGAGGAGGCGAGCTAGCTGTGTGTGGCCAGACAAGAACAGGTGGTGGTCACTGAGAGGAGGCGAGCTAGCTGTGTGTGGCCAGACAAGAACAGGTGGGGTCACTGAGAGGAGGCGAGCTAGCTGTGTGTGGCCAGACAAGAACAGGTGGTGGTCACTGAGAGGAGGCGAGCTAGCTGTGTGTGGCCAGACAAGAACAGGTGGTGGTCACTGAGAGGAGGCGAGCTAGCTGTGTGTGGCCAGACAAGAACAGGTGGTGGTAACTGAGAGGAGGCGAGCTAGCTGGGTGTGGCCAGACAAGAACAGGTGGTGGTAACTGAGAGGAGGCGAGCTAGCTGTGTGTGGCCAGACAAGAACAGGTGGTGGTCACTGAGAGGAGGACAGCTAGCTGGGTGTGGCCAGACAAGAACAGGTGGGGGTCACTGAGAGTAGGCGACCTAGCTGTGTGTGGCCAGACAAGAACAGGTGGGGGTCACTGAGAGGAGACGAGCTAGCTGTGTGTGGCCAGACAAGAACAGGTGGGGGTCACTGAGAGTAGGAGACCTAGCTGGGTGTGGCCAGACAAGAACAGGTGGGGGTCACTGAGAAGAGGCGAGCTAGTTGGGTGTGGCCAGACAAGAACAGGTGGGGGTCACTGAGAGGAGGCCAGCTAGTTGTGTGTGGCCAGACAAGAACAGGCGGTGGTCACTGAGAGTAGGCGACCTAGCTGGGTGTGGCCAGACAAGAACAGGTGGGGGTCACTGAGAGGAGGCGAGCTAGCTGTGTGTGGCCAGACAAGAACAGGTGGTGGTCACTGAGAGGAGGCCAGCTAACTGGGTGTGGCCAGACAAGAACATTGGTGGTCACTGAGAGGAGGCCAGCTAGCTGGGTGTGGCCAGACAAGAACAGTAAACAGGATGCCACAGAAGAAGATAAATACAAGGAAACACAGAAATTGTGTGGCCAGACACTACTCGCTGCGAGACTTAGGAGTCTGACTGACTTTCTACCCCACTAGGACATCACAGAAGCGATAAACACCCGATGACACGAAGTGCCACCATGTGGATGAGGATCGCCGTGGAGAGGTCCCAGAAACCGCGTTCAGACAATTGGCCATATTTATGGCCTGCCTATATTGCGGCCCCTGGCAAAAGCCAGGGTGGGGCTTCAAATAACAAAAAATTCCGTCCTAAAAAGGACGAAACATCTATTGCCATAGGCTAGACTTAGGAGGGGATTCGAGCACTCATGGACTGAATGGTTCGACGTGTACTGATGATAATAATTTGCCGACAACTATGCGGGGAAACCCGATGCACGTGCAAGCACTAGGGAAATGTACTATGGTTTGAAGAAGACGTTGCTAACAAAGACGAAATGTTTTGATGAGAAACAGATGGAAGAATACAGTTTGTAGGCGCGACACGGAATTTGAGTGAGCAGGGAAAACATGACAACGATGAGAAGAACATACCAAGGTCTACACTTTCTCTTTCGTCTCCAGCGCAATTATACAGGCTGCATTACGTGCAGTGCTGTCAGTTCCTCGAGTAAGTATCACAGAATCTACATCACAGCACTCTGGACACTCCCATATCCCCTCCGTCTCTATCTTCAGCAGCAAGCGAAGCGTGCCGATTGGTCAATATAAGAATAGACCCACTTCTTTCCCTGACAAACATGTCGTAAGAGGTGACTAATTAATTTTCTTCCAAGTCAAAGTTGCATGTCCCCGAGAAGAACAAGAACAAAAACAAGAAGAAGCTTACTTTATCTAACATTGTATCTTCTTTCAGCTTTTGTTAGAATGGTTAAAGTTTATGAAGAATTGTTTGTTTTCTTCTTCTTCTTCTTCTTCTTCTTCTTCTTCTTCTTCTTCTTCTTCTTCTTCTTCTTCTTCTTCTTCTTCTTCTTCTTCTTCTTCTTCTTATTCTTATTCTTCTTCTTCTTCATCTTCTTCTTCTTCTTTATCTTCTTCATCTTCTTCTTCTCTTCCTCTCCTCTTCCTCCTTCTCCCCTTCCCCTACTCCCTTGCGTTCACCGATTGTAAAACTTCGATGAAAAGTCATTGTTTTTTATCGATCTGCTGGACTTTGGTTTTGTTCCAGAACCTGTCTTGTGTGCAAATGCGTTTTACAGACCTGGTTTTTTATGCAGACTATTGGTTCATAACTTCTCAGGCAGATACACTCCCACTTTAGGAGACACACCCATAATTAGTTGACTTTTACGACATGCTTGTTAGCCTAGACAGTGACAGTTAGACAGTGAGCCTAGACTGTTTCTCTCCCCCTCCCCTCTCCCCCCCCCCCCCCCACAATTGGACATTGAGCTCATCAAGGGTGAGTTGTGTATAAAAATGACACTTTTTTTTAATTTTTGATAGAACGGACTTATAGCCAGTTTTGCAGTGCCTCGGCCTGGTCTCAGTGGCTGATCAGATATAGCAACGACATGGGAGCACACTCTGCGCAAAGAGTGTCTCTGGAAGAGTTTGATCCCCTCAAACACATAAACACTGCAGTCAGCGGCACAGGTAGGTGGACCTCATCTCCATGATGTACACCCACTGTTAGGGGTGGTTGTGTTGTGGCACTGTAGAACGCTCACTTTGTTGTCTACATCTGCCTATGGTTCTCTATCTGTCTGTCTCAGTGTTTTGTATTTTCATCTGTCCTAGCTTTGATCTGTGTCAGTCATTTGTCTGCCTGTTTTTTTGCGCATCTCTCCATCTGACGTATGTATGTGTGTTTGTTTTTGTGGTATACTTCTCGTCCTTTATAGGACGAATTTTTTCGTTATGTGAAGCCCTACTCTGGCTTTTGCCAGGGACCGTAATATAGCTGTAATGTTGTGAATTCCCGGGGAAATCCCAGAGAGTTCCCGATGGGGAGGAAAAGGTCGGAGGACCCGTGAGAGAAGAGAAAAACGGGAGAAGTGGGTCTCGTGTGTCTCATGGTGAACGAAGTGAGGGACACAAGAAAAGCATGACATGTGAACGGAAGACGTAAACCGGGAGACAGAAGTAAGACAGTTGAAGTTCGGCCCTGACTGAGAGAGGAAGCATGAGTGGACGCCTGAGAAGAATAAATGATTTGTGAAACGAATGTTATATTTCAATAGGAGGACTGAATGTTTTTCCACACGTCATAACGTCAGGTAGCAGGGTTCGTGAAGGATAGATGGATGGTTCGGGAGACGCTGATGAATTCCTATAGTGTGTGAGAAGTCCGACCAGGTCGCTAGATTCAGCCAAGCAAGACGAGCACGAGGAAGCGAGAATGTATGTGTGCGATAACTGGCGATTCAACGAATAAAAGCAAGCAACTCAATATTCGTTCATGCTGTGTCGTTTCAACTCACTGTTCGTCTGAAAGCAATGCAAATTAATACATGCCCCTAGCAGAGCATATTACAATAGCCTGGCTATAAATATGGCCTAAAGGTTGAACGCGGTTTCTGGGACCTCTCCACTGTGATCCTTACCCATATAGTGGCACATTGTGTCATCGGGTGTTTATCGCTTGTGTGATGTCCTGGTGGGGAAGAAAGTCAGTCAGTCAGTCAGTTTTTGTGGTGTGTGTGTGTGTGTATCTGCGCTATGCAACACCACAAAGAAAACACTGGGAGCCTCAGGGAATCAACATTTTTAAGGTAAGGGAAACTTGGGCACAAGGGTTTAACTCTCGACCATACAGTAAACTATCATGTTGACAAACTACACATGTGTGCGTTGTCTGCCACTGGCTATTGTCATGCCGTGAAGGTGTGGAGTGTCTTTAATGTTTTTGATCCATATTTTTGCGGACGTCCTCTTGCTCTTGCAGCTGATCATCTGAGATGTAGTGCTTGTGGTGGTATTTCATTTTGCTTCATTCTAACGAGATGGTCAGACGGTTTGATCTGCTGTTTCTCGGTGAATCTAGTAAAAGGTGTCGTTCCCACAATCTGTCTGATAGTATCATTATTCACTCAATCTTGGATGTTAGGGCGACAGATTTCTCAGGCATGTCATCTCGCAAGTGGCGATTTCCTTACATGGGTCTTAGATAGTCTATGTTTGACACTGACAGTTTAATGTTGGAATGAAAAAGGTGTTTATAATCTGTCTCTTTGCACTCATAGTTATGTCAGGATGTCTTAATAATGGTAACAATATATAAGCGCCCTTGCTTTTTGACATCTGGTGTCTATTTATGTGTCAATTCTACCATCTTTCATGTTCATACTTCCTAGATATTTAAATTACTTGGTGTGATTCAGACCAGAACCATTCATCTGTATGTGTTGTGGGCCGGGGTTTCTACTAAGTTATATTATTTCGCTTTTGTTTATTTAATACTAACCTTAAAACATAAAAAATCTTAAATTCTATTTATTTATGTGTTATTTGTCGGTTCTTTTCAGCGTTGTTGTCGTTTATTATGTTGTCCTTTTTAGCGTGTGTTACTTTCGTTCGCTCCTCGCCCTGATTTTGTCCTGTTTGCAAGCTTTGTTCTCATTTGGTGACTTGGCCTTTGTCAAGAATTTACTTGACCTGTCCGTATCCCTGCATCTGACCCTGACCTTTAAAGAGTCGTTCACAGAAAGACAGCTGTTTACTTTCATTTGGGCGAGAATAGAGCTGCGCTCTTTTGCCTCGGAGACACTGTATCGACCCGGTCAAACGAAGACACTTGTTGGCACTTTGTATGTACACCATGAAAGAAGGCATGTCATAACATCCTTAGACTATAGGACTGTCCCGGAGAATTCCCTATGAAATCTCGCACCAGACGAGATAAGGCGAAAAGCTGAACAGTACCCTTACTCAGCACCCACACTGTCAACCATTTATTTGAACTCACCAATTCCCATCAACATTTTCACCACACAGACTGTGTCGACCTGGCCTCTAGTCTTTGTGACAACTTTGCTGCCGTGTCAGTCAGTGATGTGCTGTCTCACCCCAACTACACACAACACACCAGCCACAGCTGGGACTCTCTGCTGGACACGGTCGTCGGCAGGTGTGCTCTGTTTGTTTGTTTTAATTACTGGCCTCAGCCAGAAAACAACAATGAGAAGAATGGTTTATTTAAGGTGGGGGGGGGGGGTGCTCAAGAATGGTACATGCTGTTTATACATTGTTGCTGAGATATGACTCTTGTAACATGTTTCCTGGCATAAATGAGTTATGTGCCCATCACGCCTTTCTTGTCTGTTTCAAAGGGGCAGAACTGTACCTAAAAGGGACATTACATCTTCTCTGAGCCCTAATGTATTCCACCTGGGTTAGTTTCTCTTGGCACAGCAGTCAGTTGCCTACAGTGAGCTTGCACAAAGCTCTGTAGCTCCAGCGATGATCCCACGATTGCCGGCATCTAGGTGGAAAAAGGGGTGGGGGGGGGGAATTGCTTTACGTGAACCAAACAATACAGCCTGGAACTAAGTTCACTTCCTTCAGGATAGAAGGCAGACAACTGGGGCAGAAAACATACATTTAATCTCGTACTTTTTAGGACGAAATTTTTTGTCATTTGAAGCCCTACTCTGGCTTTTGCCAGGGGCCGCAATATAGGCAGGCCATGTATATGGCCAAATGTCTGAACGCGGTTTCTGGGACCTCTCCACTGCGATCCTCATCCACATGGTGGCACTTTGTGTCATCGGGTGTTTATCGCTTGTGTGATATCCTGGTGGGGTAGAAATTCAGTTCAGTTCAGAAATCATCTCATGCGGACAAAAGGCAGACAACTGGGGCAGAAATCATCTCATGCGGACAAAAGGCAGATCACATGCGGACAAAAGGCAGACAACTGGGGCAGATCTCATGCGGACAAAAGGCAGACAACTGGACTTTGAGCTGTACCTCCAATAAAGTCTCTGTGTTGTTCGTCCATCACAAGTGATATAGACCACTTTGCATTCAAACTCACTAATAATCACTAACTGTGACAACGAAAAAAGCTAATGAATCCAGTTTGAGCAAAGAAAGTTCTAGAATGTCTGGGCAATAGATGAAAGCGCCGCCTGCTATGTGGTTGTGTCCCTTTCTGTTCTCTGGGGTTTGTTTATGTGTTCATAAACTCCTTTTGTATGTGTGTGTGTCCCCTCCCCATATTTACATTGCTTGAAATGTAAATAATTTTATGCAATTTAAAATGTCTAATTTTTCATCATTTCACAGTATTTGATGCTAGCCGAAAGGCAATGTAAATATAATGTGTGGCCCTGTCTATCCTTTCTTTTGCTTCCCCCTTCTCCCCCACGTACCGCCCCTGTCTGCCTGCTATGTTTTCGTGCACCCTCTTTCTTCTGTTGTTTATATGTTCGCAGATAAAAACACGAAGCAACGCTTTGTAAATATTACTGCACAAATATACGTACACAGCAGACGCATGTAAATATAACACATACTATATAGTTGACACGCATTTATTGTATACAGACTTTTTACAGCCAAATAAACTTTTTTTTTTAAAGTCCACGGCTAAGATTATCTATTATATACATAATCTTGACGTCCTTTTTAGGATGCATTTTTTCGTTGTCTGAAGCCCTAATCTGGCTCTTGCCAGGGGCCGCAATATAGCCCGGCCATAATTATGGCCTAGTAGCTGAATGCGGTTTCTGGGACTTCTGCACGGTGATCCTCATCCACATGGTGGCACTTTGTGTCATCGTGTGTTTATCGCTTGTGTGATGTCCTGGTGGTGTAGAAAGTCAGTCAGTCATTACAACCTTCGCTGCTTGGCAGGCTGATGCGATATGCTAGAGGACTGTACCCAGCCCAGATCTGTCTTGTGAGACAGTCTGTAGGAGAGAAGTGTCTGCATTTGGTACCCACTCAAGCCACTTCTGTCCATTTTTAGCTTTGTATAGCACAGGCTGAGAACGGGACACAGCAACTGGTGCAAAATTGCCATACAGGATTGTGGGTTACTGACTGACTGACTTTTTACCCCACCAGGACATCACACACGAGATAAACACCCGGGGACACAAAGTGCCACCATGCGGATGATGATCACCCGTGAAGAGGTCCCAGAAACCCCTTTCAGCCGTTAAGCCATATCTATGCCCCGGCTATATTCAGGGCCCCCGGCAGAAGCCAGGGTGGGGCTTCAAATAACGAAAAATTGCATCCCACATGGTTAAGGTTAGTTGCGTATCCTTTACAGGACTTTGCAGAACCAACCCCAGCAGCCCCTGGCTGTTGTGTGGTTTCTCTAGGCAAATTTACGTCCAGTAGTTTGCCATTGCTTCTGGACAATCGGCTCCCTGATACCACTGTCGAAACCAACGCAAGGTGCATAGCCCGCAGCTGGGATCGAACCCGGCACCCCGGCATTACGAAATGTTCGCATCGACTTAGCGACAGAGCCGACATCCCACTTAGGGACGTTTGATTGCAATAATTGTGGGTTACGGTTTGTGGGGGATTGCCTTAAAAAAGGAATTATTCCCTCGTCGGTACTTCGACAGCGATATAAGCCTGTCAATAAACTGTGTGATGTATTTATTGCTTGTGTCTGATTTTTTTAAACAATGATTTTCCCAGTCAGTCATCTTACGAGTCTTGTAAGTAGGTCTTCGTCCATTACTGTAGATGACTTGAAATTAGGTCTTGTTCCATTACTGTTGATGACTTGTAAGTAGGTCTTGGTCCATTACTGTGGATGACTTGTAAGTAGGTCTTGTTCCATTACTGTGGATGACTTGTAAGTAGGTCTTGTTCCATTACTGTTGATGACTTGTAAGTAGGTCTTGTTCCATTACTGTGGATGACTTGTAAGTAGGTCTTGTTCCATTACTGTGGATGACTTGTAAGTAGGTCTTGGTCCATTACTGTGGATGACTTGTAAGTAGGTCTTGGTCCATTACTGTGGATGACTTGTAAGTAGGTCTTGTTCCATTACTGTAGATGACTTGTAAGCAGGTCTTGGTCCATTACTGTAGATGACTTGTAAGTAGGTCTTGGTCCATTACTGTAGATGACTTGTAAGTAGGTCTTGGTCCATTACTGTAGATGACTTGTAAGTAGGTCTTGGTCCATTACTGTAGATGACTTGTAATTAGGTCTTGGTCCATTACTGTAGATGACTTGTAAGTAGGTCATGGTCCATTACTGTAGATGACTTGTAAGTAGGTCATGGTCCATTACTGTAGATGACTTGTAAGTAGGTCATGGTCCATTACTGTAGATGACTTGTAAGTAGGTCTTGGTCCATTACTGTAGATGACTTGTAAGTAGGTCTTGGTCCATTACTGTAGATGACTTGTAAGTAGGTCATGGTCCATTACTGTAGATGACTTGTAAGTAGGTCATGGTCCATTACTGTAGATGACTTGTAAGTAGGTCATGGTCCATTACTGTAGATGACTTGTAAGTAGGTCTTGGTCCATTACTGTAGATGACTTGTAAGTAGGTCTTGTTCCATTACTGTAGATGACTTGTAAGTAGGTCTTGTTCCATTACTGTAGATGACTTGTAAGTAGGTCTACGTCCATTACTGTAGATGACTTGTAAGTAGGTCATGGTCCATTACTGTAGATGACTTGTAAGTAGGTCTATGTCCATTATTGTCTTGGTCTATCATTGTACGTAGGTCTCGTTCTTTACCATTATGAATCCAGGTTACTGTGATTTTTTTCCTTCGTTTTTTTTTTTTTTTTTTTTTTTTTGGTGGTGGGGGGGGGGGGGGGGCGTTTACTATCTGTAAAATTCAGACTGAAAGTTCTGATTGTTCTCCAGTTCTGGGCGGTGTCCCAGAACTTGAGTTTTGCGTGCACGTCCGTTTTACAGATCTCGTGTGCTTTTGTGCAGACGGTTGGTTCTTTGTCTCTTAGGCAGATGCACAAAACACCCCTAATTAGTCGCTCTTTATGGAATGCTTACTAGGAAGCGGTGAGTCCACACCCCCACCCCTCTCACTTCCCAAACTCAATTTGACCCCAGAACCCACATGGTGAGCCATTTTGATGTATCCTAAGAATATATCGCAACGCTGTTATGGGTATATCTTCTGTACAAGCCAAGAGAATTTGCCCTTCTTCATATTTTATTCATTCCAGTGTGTGTGTGTGTTTTTTTTTTTTTTTTTTTTTAGGGCAGCACGTTACTATTAAAATACTCATTTTAAAATAATAAACAGCCGTCTATGATACAGGGGCACATAGGGCAAGTACAGGATAGTAACCATACCATGCAGTC
>CAJHNH020000122.1:202099-252099 GCA_905116865.2 Candidula unifasciata | reverse complement strand
GTTTAAAGTGAGAGGTGGCAGCGATAGTTGTTGTGTTGACAGTTTAAAGTGAGAGGTGGCAGGGATAGTGTTGCGATAGTTGTTGTGTTGACAGTTTAAAGTGAGAGGTGGCAGCGATAGTTGTTGTGTTTGACAGTTTAAAGTGAGAGGTGGCAGCGATAGTTGTTGTGTTGACAGTTTAAAGTGAGAGGTGGCAGGGATAGTTGTTGTGTTGACAGTTTAAAGTGAGAGGTGGCAGCGATAGTTGTTGTGTGTTGACAGTTTAAAGTGAGAGGTGGCAGCGATAGTTGTTGTGTTGACAGTTTAAAGTGAGAGGTGGCAGCGATAGTTGTTGTGTTGACAGTTTAAAGTGAGAGGTGGCAGCGATAGTTGTTGTGTTGACAGTTTAAAGTGAGAGGTGGCAGCGATAGTTGTTGTGTTGACAGTTTAAAGTGAGAGGTGGCAGGGATAGTTGTTGTGTTGACAGTTTAAAGTGAGAGGTGGCAGCAATAGTTGTTGTGTTGACAGTTTAAAGTGAGAGGTGGCAGCGATAGTTGTTGTGTTGACAGTTTAAAGTGAGAGGTGGCAGCGATAGTTGTTGTGTTGACAGTTTAAAGTGAGAGGTGGCAGCGATAGTTGTTGTGTTGACAGTTTAAAGTGAGAGGTGGCAGCGATAGTTGTTGTGTTGACAGTTTAAAGTGAGAGGTGGCAGGGATAGTTGTTGTGTTGACAGTTTAAAGTGAGAGGTGGCAGCGATAGTTGTTGTGTTGACAGTTTAAAGTGAGAGGTGGCAGCGATAGTTGTTGTGTTGACAGTTTAAAGTGAGAGGTGGCAGCGATAGTTGTTGTGTTGACAGTTTAAAGTGAGAGGTGGCAGCGATAGTTGTTGTGTTGACAGTTTAAAGTGAGAGGTGGCAGCGATAGTTGTTGTGTTGACAGTTTAAAGTGAGAGGTGGCAGCGATAGTTGTTGTGTTGACAGTTTAAAGTGAGAGGTGGCAAGGATTGTTGTTAGTTTGTTGTGTTGACAGTTTAAAGTGAGAGGTGTGCAGGGATAGTTGTTTGGCAGTGATGACAGTTTAAAGTTAAAGTGAGAGGTTGCGCGGATAGTTGTTTGTGTTGACAGTTTAAAGTGAGAGGTGGCAGTAATAGTTGTTGTGTTGACAGTTTAAAGTGAGAGGTGGCAGGGATAGTTGTTGTGTTGAAAGTTTTAAGTGAGAGGTGGCACGATAGTTGTGTTGACAGTTTAAAGTGAGAGGTGGCAGCGATAGTTGTATTGACAGTTAAAGTGAGAGGTTGCCCGGCTCTCTAGCGAAGTTGGTTAAACCTGACTTTCGAGGCGGCAGGGTTACGAACTCCTTGTGGTCCGGGTTCACTCCCGGGGGTAGGCAGAAAAGCCACATTTCTCCCAGATTAACGGTACCTATAATGGAATCATTCCCGAAGGTTTGCAATATCCATAGTACCGAGCCAAAGGGTTTACAACTCATGGTTTCTGGATACGTTAAAAAAAAGTGAGAGGTGGCCGCGGTAGTTGTGTTTACAGTTTAAAGTGATAGGTGGCAGGGATAGTTGTTGTGTTGACAGTTTAAATTTAAAGGTGGCAGCGATAGTTGTTGTGTTGACAGTTTAAGTGAGAGGTGGCCGCGATAGTTGTTGTGTTGACAGTTTAAGTGAGAGGTGGCCGCAATAGTTGTTGTGTTGACAGTTTAAGTGAGAGGTGGCCGCGATAGTTGTTGTGTTGACAGTTTAAAGTGAGAGGTGACAGGGATAGATGTTGTGTTTACAGTTTAAGTGAGAGGTGGCCGCGATGGTTGTTGTGTTGACAGTTTAAAGTGAGAGGTGGCAGCGATAGTTGATGTGTTGACAGTTTAAAGTGAGAGGTGGCAGCGATAGCTGTTGTGTTGACAGTTTAAAGTGAGAGGCGTCAGCGGTAGTTGTTGTGTTGACAGTTTAAAGTAAGAGTTGGCAGCGATGGTTGTTGTGTTGACAGTTCAAAGTGAGATGTTACAGGGATAGTTGTTGTGTTGACAGTTTAAAGTGAGAGGTGGCAGGGATATTTGTTGTGTTAACAGTTTAAGTGAGAGTTGGCAGGGATAGTTGTTGTGTTGACAGTTTAAAGTGAGAGGTGGCAGCGTTAGATGTTGTGTTGACAGTTCAAAGTGATAGGTGGAAGCGATATTTGTTGTGTTGACAGTTTAAAGTGGGAGGTGGCAGCGATAGTTGTTTTGACAGTTTGAAGCGAGAGTTGGCAGCGATAGATTTTGTGTTGACAGTTTAAAGTGAGAGGTTGCTGCGGTAGTTGTTGTGTTGACAGTTTAAAGTGAGAGGTGGCAGCGATAGCTGTTGTGTTGACAGTTTCAAGTGAGAGGTGGCAGCGATAGTCGTTGTGTTGACAGTTTAAAGTGAGACGTGGCAGGGATAGTTGTTGTGTTGACAGTTTCAAGTGAGAGGTGGCAGCGATAGTTGTTGTGTTGACAGTTTAAAGTAAGAGTTGGCAGCGATGGTTGTTGTGTTGACAGTTTAAAGTGAGAGGTGGCAAGGATTGTTGTTGTGTTGACAGTTTAAAGTGAGAGGTGGCAGCGATAGTTGTTGTGTTGACAGTTTAAAGTGAGAGGTGGCAACGATAGTTGTTGTGTTGACAATTTAAAGTGAGAGGTTGCAGGGATAGTTGTTGTGTTGACAGTTTAAAGTGAGAGGTGGCAGGAATAGTTGTTGTGTTTACAGTTTTAAAGTTAGAGGTGGCAGCGATAGTTGTTGTGTTGACAGTTTAAAGTGAGAGGTGGCAGGGATAGTTGTTGTGTTGACAGTTTAAAGTGAGAGGTGACAGGAATAGTTGTTGTGTTGACAGTTTAAAGTTAGTGGTGGCAGGGATAGTTGTTGTGTTAACAGTTTTCCTGTACTCAGACAGTTCATGACTCTGCGTAATGGTGGGTGGAGGGGGGTCTGTTTTAGTCAACGTGTGGTACACGTAACGTTAGTCTCCCACGCCCCGCCCATATACACACTAGCTCACCTCTGATTGGTAGTTCCTGAACCTGTTACCTTGGCATGAGGGGGTGTCCCGCAATACTGTTGATATCGCATGTTGTATATTTCAGCACCCCAGCGCTTTCACAAATTCCAAAAACATGAATTAACTGAACACAACCCTCCCCCCCCCCTCCTCCCGCGTAGAGAGTGCTGCAGCCTATGTCACAGGCATTTTCTTTCTCGGAATGAAAACGTAAATGCAAGACAAAGCAGAAAGCAAACAACAGAGCGGGTTATACCCGTAACCTTCAGGAAAGTCGACCAGCTCAACAAACTTGTGAATGAAATGTGACCTACTCCATTTGGGGAGATTAACGTTACTTTATCCCAATGTGTGTATTGGGGAAGGACAGTCTGTTGGCCGAAGGGTGTGTGTATGTGTGTGTGTGTGTGAGTGGATATGGGAAGGAAAGTCTGTTGGCCGATGTGTGTGTGTGGATGGGGAAAGTGAAGTCTGTTGAACGAAGTGTGTGTGTGTGTATGTGTGTGTGTGGATGGGGGGAAGGGAAGTGTTGGCCGATGTGTATGTGTGTGTGTGGGGGGGGGGGGGATATTTGGCCGATGTGTGTGTGTGGGGGGGGGGGGGGATGGGAAAGGGATAGTTGGCCGATGTGTTTTGTGTTGATGGGGGAAGGGAAGTCTGTTGGCCCCACGTGTGTGTGTGCGCGCGTGTGTGGGAAGGGAAGTCTGTTGGCCGATGTGTGTGGATGGGAGAAGTACATTGTTGCTCTTTCTAGGTTCTCAGTGGGCCCATCAACTCTCTGTTCTTGCTTACCTTGTTTAAAAACGTTAGTATAAACACAGGCGATGGAAAACACGCCCATCGGGCAAGTATTGATTTTATTCGTCGATCCAACAGCTGTACTGTGTGGTAACTGCTCTAAGTTCTCGTTAATAATAGAAAAGCTCATTCACGAATACTGCTGTCCAGACACCAAAACTCAAATCTAGGTTATATCCAGAAACTATGAGTTCTTTACAATCTGGCTCGGTACTATGGATATCGCAACCCTTCGGCCTTGATTCTATGATAGGTACCGTAAATCTGGGAGAAATGTGGCTTTTCTGTCTACCCCCGGTAGTGAACCCGGACCACAAGGAGTTTGTCACCCGGTCACCATGATGTCATGTTTAACCAACTACGCTAGAGAGCCGGGAAATCTAGATACAATTATTACCTTTCTGGTAGTACATGTCATTCATGACGACAGGTTGCCCTCGCAATCCCACATAGCAGAATCTTGCAGTCCTTTGAATTCGCTCACATCGACACAGCCATGATTGTCAAGAGACCTCCTCACGTTGTCATGCAACCCTCGTTCGTCGCTGTCGTCCTTCTGCAATCGACCTCTCGCTTTTGTGTCCACAACGCAACATATTCCAATTCCTTTCTCACCTTCAAGCATAAGTAGAAAGTAAAGTAAAGGACCCTTTCCACGCCTTTAGGCGTATAGGGCATATAGGGCTAGACCTATATTTTTATAGACCAATCAGCACAAGATGGGTGATGTAGTCAGCATCACACCGGCCACCTCTACTTCCCTGGACTGCACCAGGTACCCACTAAAGGCTGGGTCTACCTAGCCGCTCTGCCACGGCGACTGCCCACCTTCAAGCATTCGTTTGTTAAGTGTGCCCCGGCCGTCCCATTGGTATTCCGAAACCACACCAGTTTAATAATTAGTTAATGCTCGAGATGCATTGAGTGGCGTTTTTTTTTGTGTGTGTGTGCATATGTCTTTTTTTTTTCCAGTGCAGTTAAAAAGCGACAATGCATTGGGCTTTAATACCATTGTTGAGCGACTAATTAACACTTGCAGATTGTAGCCTGGTGACCTAGAAAAAATGGGAGTGGGGTTTAACTGACTTACATGGAAAGTCCCGTTTTCAGTTCAAAATATTGATGGAATGTCCCGTTTTCAGTTCAGATTATTTGGATGTCCAGTTTTCACCTCAAGATATTATGGTCACCGTAGTTTTTGATAAGTCGGAACCTTTCATTTAGCCCAAGCATTGTGTTGTATCTGTTTATTCCCTGGAAGCCAGATACGAACAAACGACTGTCCATTCTCCAGGTGAAGTCCATTCGTCTGGTGGGACTGTTGCTAGTGGTCTTCGTGAAAGAAGATTTCTCGAAACATGTCAGTAGTACCGCTGTCAACACTGTGGGTACAGGCGTCATGGGAATTATGGTCAGTGTTTTTTTTTTTTTAATACAAATATCTCTCATCTCAATATAATTTTAATCTTAGTCAAGGTTTCAGCTTCACTGCAGTCGGGTTTCCCCACACTTGCTCCGCCCCCCCCCCCCCCCCATTTTTTCCACAATTTGAAAAACTGGTGAACAAATAAATAATTAGCCTCGGTAGAACCAAGAAACTCCTCAGCGTTCCTGGTAAAAGTCACTCTAGAATCCTCGAGCGGAGACTTAGAAGTCTGGTAGAGCCACAGCTGGATGAGGCCCAATGCGGCTTCAGAGCAAACCGAAGTACTCAAGACCTTATCTTCACACTGAGACAGATTAGTGAAAAAGCCCTTGAACATAAGAGTGAGATGCACCTGTTTATTTTTTTTTTTAATCTATAAAAGGCATTTAACAAGGAACCCTGGAACAAGCTCTGGGACTGCTTGGCAAGGAAACACAAACTAAGCACCCCTGATCAGTGCAATACAGAAAAAGCTGCAAAAATTATGTAAGAACGGCAGACCAAAAGTCAGAAGAATTTAAGATCACCAGCGGTGTTAGGCGAGGTGATATTCTCTCACCTTACCTCTTCATTCTTATGATGGATGATGTCATCAAGACCTGTAAGGAGAAGACAAAGAAGTACTCTGTAGGGTACTTGAAGATGAGACCAATCTGTATATCAGAGCTGGCATTTGCAGACGATGTGGCCCTGATAGCTAAATCAGAGGCACACCTTCAGTCCAACTTGTCTGGAAGGAAGAGCTTGAAAAGAAAGGGATGACCATCAGTATCTACAAAACTAAAACCATGGTGATCTCAAGAGAGGAGAAGAAACACCAGATCATGATGGGACAGTAGGCATTGGAGCAGGTCAGCCAGTTCAAATACCTTGAAGTGGTATGAGAGCGAAACGGAGGCATTGCGACTGAGCTGGCTACACGAAAAGCAGCTGCTGGGAGACTCTTCCAGGCCAAAAACTTAGGGTTTCTTAGCAAAAGAGATATTGGCAAGAGGACGAAAATGGCTGTTTACCGCTCTACCAATGTACCAGTCCTGACCTATGGGTGTGAGTCATGGGCAATGACAACAGCTCACATAAGCCAGCTTCAGGCCTCAGAAATGAGATATCTGAGAAAGGTGGTCCAATTGATAAGAAAGGACAAAGTCAGCAATTAGACAATTTGTCAAGATCTTGATACCCAGTCCTTACAAACCCGAGTGGATCAGTCACAGTTACGATGGTTTGGACATGTATGCAGAATGGGAGAAAATCAGCCACCATGGCAGTCATGGGAGGCAAAGAACCAGGGAACCAGACCTTCAGGACAACCCAGGGTGCGCTGGGAAGACAACATCCGACAGTCACTGACAGAGGACTGGAATGGAACAAAGACAGAAAGAAAACTGCTGATACAGACGTCTGGCGATCTCTCTGGCAAATCTCTACACCCCAAGGTAGAAGAGGAGCAACTAAGTAAGTAAGACAATCAAGAAATATGTGCATTCAGTAAATTTATATGGCAGTTGCTAGAGGCGCCAACGCCAACAATCGCCACCAGAAATGCGTTTTGTCTTCGGTGGAAGTGGTCGGTAACGATATGTTTGCAATACACACGAAAGATAATTACGTGCCTACACGTAAACCGGCTACCAACCTTACAGAATATCATGACTCAACCTCTGCCCTAACGAAAGGCATTCTACGCGAAAAATACAGCTTATAGTGCTGCACCAAACACTTAACTCAATATGTGGAAACTTCATTAGCAAAGCGCTGTCAGAAGCAACCATAACTTCAAAGCCAAACATTCTGCTGTTTCTAGTCCTCCATACTAGGCGGCAAGTCATCTATTTTCCTCCTCTTGTACCCTGCGTCGTCGATGTGAAGTATAATTGTGTCCAGGTTGGTATAGTTTGTGCTAACGCGACCGTTTGTGTGCTTGGTAAATTCAAAAGTGTGTTTCGAAAGTTGTGCCCTTACACTTTAACACTATAAGCGAGCTGAGTGGTCTCGAGGTATGGTGTCCGCCTCGAGTGCTGGAGGTCCCGGGTTCAAGCCCTAGTGAAGGCTTGGATTTCTTTCCGTAGGTTTCTAATAACATCCCCTGGTCTCTGGGTGGTAGGATCGGATGCCCGTGTGTATTCTTGCGCACGTAAAAAAATTTCTTGGCAGTTGCAAAAAGAAAAGAGCAGCCTAACGGCGCTGCCCAGAAAAAACATTTGTAGTTAAATATAAACAAATTTGTCGTAAACTTATACAGATCAAAACAAATTTATCATGTGGCCTTAGATTGCCCATGCCCGGCTCTGTAGCGTAGTTGGCTAAACCTGATTACGCGGTGACCGGGTGACGAACTCCTTGTGGTCCGGGTTCACTCCCGGGGGTAGGCAGAAAAGCAAAATTTCTCCCAGATTTACGGTACCTATCATGGAATCAAGGCCGAAAGGTTGCGATATCCATAATACCGAGCCTAAGGGTTAACAACTCATGGCTTCTGGATACTAAAACAAACAAACAAACAAACAAACAAACAAACAGATTTCCTATGCCCTTATAATTTTATAATTTACACTTGCGCAGGTGCTGTTGTTTTCTTAATGCGACAAATTTATTTGACTTTTGTTTGACTAATAAATTGAGTATCCCTAAAAATAGAAGATACAGTAATTGACATACCTCTGGAGATCGCTTAGAAATCCTTTCACTTCTGCAGCGATGCATGATGATTGTTTTAATAACCAATCCCGCATATAATGAAAAATCTACAACTCACGGAAGAATAGTGCTGAAGATGACCATCTGAAAGTTAAAAGCCTTTGAAACTCGTTTACTTTGATGTTTTGAAAAGTTCTAGTCATTCAGTCAACTGTAAACATGCTAATTGTTGAGATTTGAATCGCTGTCTGAATTTTCCTATACTGCAGACAAGGCCAAATGAAAACTATATGTTTGTTTATATGTTTTAAAAAACATATTACAAACGCATGATTATTAACAGGTTGCATGTCAGATTTCAACAACTCACACCGACATATTACAGTGTTACATCTCGCAAACTCCTGTATGCATCAAAATACATATATATGTTTTATACAACGGGTCAGCATCATGGTACAATGGTAGTAACCCATAAGTGCTTCGTTCTACTTGTAACTCAAGCCTGAGTACGCGGAATCTCAGCGCAGTGCACGAACTTCTTTCCACCAGCGATGATCCTGAAATGCTTTAGGTAGATTTTTAAATCCCGAATTTGGCCTGCGTTAGGCTACTCTTTTCGATTTTCAACTGCCAGGGGATTTCTTTACGTGCGCAACAATACACACGGGCGTCCGATCTTACTACCCAGAGACCAGGGGGAAATTACTAGATGTCCAGGTGAAAAAATCCCAGTCTTAACCGTGGCCTGTCCCCGGGACCTCCAGCACTCGAGGCGGACGCCATGGCTGGAGACCACTCAGGCCCGAAAATGGGTAATGTCATTCGGTGGTGTATGTGTCAGCATGTTTGTATCGCATCTAACAACTTTCTATAACAATATGCTGTTATTTTGTCTAACAGGGAGACAAGGGCGGAGTGTCAGCCAGACTGAACTTTCATAACACCTCGTTGTGTTTCATCAATTCCCACCTGGCTGCCCATCAGGCAGAGACTGAGAGAAGAAATATGGTTAATTAGTCATTTTGATTATCATTTATCATAGTACAAAATTCAGAGGAAATTGTTTGGTCATTCTTTGACGAGTATGCCCTGGTACTAATTGCCACAGACATCCATATAATGAACCCAGAGCAAATACGAGACAACACAAATAAGCAACGCTGGCATCAAGAACAGCTTTAGAGAAATAAAGATTAACTTGTACATCTCTTTAGAAAGAGCTCAGTGAAGAGCCTTACATTTCCTTTCAACACTTAATTACTTAGTCGACAGAAGACCCTCACTGCACGTCGAACCACTGAGCCCGTAGTGCTCGAACTGTTCAGTAAATCCGGCAGCGTGTAGCGGCTGACGACACCAGTTTAGTGTTGGTTTCTTATTCCTCTTTGGCTTCCTGCATTGTGCTCACGATGTGCTCTTGTGTGGCCACAGCTCTTCAAACATGCTGTTCTTAAAGTCTGGTTATGGTTGGGGATTGACAGTCATCATCTGGTTCTCGTAAACGTCTTAATTCTCGTAGAGCATTCAATATATCAGCATGGTCCATGGCTTACCCACTCTTCACAGTCGCTTTAACTGCAGGTCTATCAGTTTGCTCGTTTCCTTACACACCTGCATGTCATGACGAGAATAAAACTGGTATTTCTCCGTCCCGAGAGCCTCAGAGACATCAGCCACTGTCTTCGTCTTATAAGAAGAGAAGAAGATGATAGCTCAAATTGTTTCTGTTCTTTGCTCCCCTAGAAATTAACCATGCTTTGAAATCACTTTAGTTAGCTAGATGCCATAACGCCCTGGGTCTTGCTGCATGATCACAGAATGCTTGAGAAAAAAATATATCTGAATAACAAGCTTTATGAGACAGCCATATGTGTATTTTCCTTCTGTCTGTCTTCCAGACGGATGATCTGATACAATAACCAACTTCCCACAAGGATTATAAGTGAATTATTGAAGGACTACAGTTACTGCCTCTGTATCTCTATTATCACGATAGATTTTATACCCAGTACAGATTGATAGATTCTGTCTTCTTTATTGTCGTTCGTACACTTCCGTACTTTAATCTCATTTCAGAATTTGAGATTTATTTGCAAATTTTTTTTTTTTTTTTTTTTTTAAGATAAAACTTATTTGTATGCAAACTGTTGGTTCCTAACCTGCCAGGTTGCATTCCGACTTCCAAGGAAACCTTTAATTATCTGACTGGTACAGCATGCTTGTTGGGGAGAAAGTGGATCTATTCTCCCTCCCCCTGTCCTTCTACAGTAGGATCTCGGAACCCACACGAAGACAACAGGGTTCAAAAGGTAGATCCATGTTTTGACATTGCACCGGTAGATCTATGTTCTGACATTGCACCTGTAGATCCTTGTTCTGACATTGTACCTGTAGATCCATGTTCTGACATTGCACCGGTAGATCCATGTTCTGATATTGTACCGGTAGATCCATGTTCTGACATTGCACCAGTAGATCCATGTTCTGACATTGTACCGGTAGATCCATGTTCTGACATTGCACCGGTAGATCCATGTTCTGACATTGCACCGGTAGATCTATGTTCTGACATTGCACCGGTAGATCCATGTTTTGACATTGCACCTATAACATTGTTTGACATCATGATTGATGACTTCCTCTTGTGAATTTTGGCCAGGATTACAAAACCATCATTAGCAAAATTAAATTCAAGCGATGTGATCCGACAAAAACTATTCTAGATCACGAGTGAGTACATGGATTTCTTTAACATCAGTCATAACTTTGGCATTTGATATTTTCTTGAATGACTCATCGGCTCATAATTGCGTACATTTGTTGTTGTTGGTGGTGATGGTATTATTATTGTTTTTGTTGTTGTTACTGTTGTTGTTGCTGTTGTTGTTGTTGCAGTTGTTGTTGTTGGCGTTCACTGGCTGTAAACTGATCCTAGTTGTCACCTACCTTTGGTTTGGATCCTGGCCTTTTCTGAAGACTTGAGTAATGTGAGCACCTCCATTTATGGTTCTTTCTTAGATACTGTTCATCTTTTATCACCCGCATCTCATCGGGTGCGAGATTTTGTAGGGAGTTCCCTGGGAGGTACTATATTGTATGGGTGTTATGATATGCCTTTGTTTGCCGTGTACGTACAACCTGGCTAAAGGCGTCTTGGCTTCGTTCGACAAAAGTCGACACTTTCTCTCTCTCTCTCTCTCTCTCTCTCTCTCTCTCTCTCTCTCTCTCTCTCTCTCTCTCTCTCTCTCTGTCTCTCTCTCTCTCTCTCTCTCTCTCTCTCTCTCTCTCTCTCTCTCTCTCTCTCTCTCTCTCTCTCTCTCTCTCTCTCTCTCTCTCTCTCTCTCTCTCTCTCTCTCTCTCTCTCTCTCTGAAACAAAAATTGGCAACTGTTCAAGTGTTAGCGTAGGGTTAGGGTCAGATGCAGGAATACTGACAGGTCAAGGACATTTACGGCGAAAGCCAAGTCGCGAAATAAGAACAGCGCTTCTAAACAGGGCAGAATGAGGGCGAGAAACAAACGAAAGTAACACACAGTGGAAAGTACGACACAACAAACGATAACAACGCTGAAAAGAACCAACACATGACACGCCTAGAATACAGGACTTTAAGAGTTAGTGTTAAATTAACAGCGACTAAGACTAACCCCCACCCCCCCCCCCTTTTCCTCCCCCACCCAGACTATAGGACTGTCCCGGGAAGTTCCCACGAAATATTGCATCGACGAAATGAGGTGAAAAAGCTGAATAGTACCCTTTCTTGTCGTATGAGACTGTTGGCTGCTCATCTATCGGGCATGTGCTGTCCGAATTAAACGGATATTCTGAGTATGTCTGCGTTCACCAGGCCTCTGGTAGGGAATCTGAATTTAGGATGACCGCCCGGAGATGTAGTAGTAGATGTTTACCCCACTAGGACATCACACAAGCAATAAACACCCGATGACACAAAGTGCCACCATGTGGATGAGGATCACCCGTGGAGAGGTCCCGGAAACCGCGTTTAGCCATTAGACCATATTTATGGCCGGGCTGTATTGCGGCCCCAGGCAAGAGCTAGGGTGGGGCTTCAAAAAAACGAAAAATTGCATCCCACAAGAGGGTGAATAGATTACCCGGAGATGTAATCTAGTCTAGGCCATTGTGCGTCCTTCTTCTTGTATATTACCGCAGGTGATAATGCATATCTGCATCCCGTTATATATTAATTCATTTCATGGATTTTATTAATTTTCATTATTTTCTCTTGTATGACTATGTCTTGGAGTGACAGAAAGTCTTGGATATTTCCGTCACCCCTGTAGCAATCCTAGTTGCATCGTAGGGTCGCCCAGAAAGACTGGATAAGGATCAGGTGAAGTGAGACAAACTCCCTACCACCGAGGAGTTGCAGAAATGCAAGGGAATTAATTCTATAGAAAATAAGCTGCGATGAGCCTCGTTTTGGCGCAACAATGCAGTGTTGGTTAATTTCTGACGAAAAGTCAATGATAACGGCAGATGTGAAACGTAACACAAAATAATATGCAAAGGCAGCATGCCATCATATAAAGGAACATTATGTACACCTTATCTTTATTATAAAAAAACGTTTTATGGTGTTTTAATTAATACCTATACCATGGTATGCCTGTGAGTCTTGAATCATTATCGTTGTCAATGACCTGTTGTGCCATTGTATTTCACATAAGTGTTTGCAGTCAATCCTGCGTTCTATTCTACACTGTAAATGAATTCAGTATCAAAAATGGAATCTAGTCTAGTATCTTTGGCCTCTCTCATCGGTGTTAATTGTAGGCTTTTAACTGGGCGTCCTCGCTTCCTCGATTTCTTTTCCTGCAAGATTATGCAGCAAATATTTTTTCACAGGGTGGGGCAGCGGGCAACAGGTCCAACCATCCTCCTTTCTCATTCGGGCTTGGGACAGGCAATTGTTGAAAATCTTAATAATGAAGGCCCTGGACAGAAAATCTGGGATATGCTCTTGATAGGAGCCTTATCAAGCGAAGCATACCTCTCTCTTCAGTTTCTATATTCCGGAACATGTTCTTTGAATCCGCTACAATGACCACATGCTGAGCTGTGCTGCTGCCAGGCCACCGGAAAGCTGCCGTTACTGACTCCACCTCCATTCTCATACTAGATGTTGTGACGTTTTACGCGAAGCTCTCTGTTTCCATACAGTGTCCACCAACCTTTGCAGTAAGACCTCACCAACTTTTTACCACTTACTACAGACCCATCTGTATATACGTAGTCTTGTCTCCTGGGCATGAATTTGTATTGATCAGCTCTTGCAACGATCTCTCTATTTCACCAGCTATACACTCCCGGTGTGACACAGTTATATCTTCACATCCCCCAAGAAATAGATGTGCCTAATTCGGACATAGTGTATTATGGATATAGTTCGTAGCTCCCTTGAATCGTATTTAACAACAATGCCAGTGATGTAACAATTACACAAGAGTTTGTTTATTAACAATATTGCCAAGACGAACAGGATGAATCATTGCAATAACCAATAGTATAGGAACACTTCATTATCTTGTTACTGGATATTCTTATGTCTCTCTATGAGTTCCTTAATCACTGTTCTAGCTAAACTCCAAGTTTAACATATCTCTTCTAACGAATCACAGCTCTAGTTTTTCCAACTGCCCTCTCAAGCAGCTCGCTCCAACTGTCTTTTCCCCTTCTGCCGCTCGCCACTCTCCGCCTTCCTCCTACTCATTCCCACGCTTCCTACTCTCTCCGCGTGGGTTCTCAATCACCCCCATGTCATCTGTCTCTGGTGGTCACGTTTGGATAAACGTATCTATTCAACTGGTCACAGTGCATCTGGTTTTATCAGTATCGCTGGTCTGCCAGCTTTCTAATCACTGTTTTCTGTCATGCCAACCAGTGAGGGATAGGCGTGCCTTTATGCTGATCTGAGATGTATGCTTTATTCATTTAACCCCTTTCTGCCTATATTTCATTACACCGACACCTTCGATCAAAGGTAACTGTTACTTTGTGCAAGTCTTTGTGTTGTTCTTGTCCAAGTCCTTTTTTTATTTTTTTTTTATTTCAAGTCTTGTGCTTTCTTCTGTTCCCAGCCTTGTGTTGAATTCTATTCACAGCCTTGTGGTATGTTCTATTCCCGGTCATTTTTTTTTTTCTTCCCAGCTTTGCTTTTTTGTTATTTTCCCAGCCTGGTGTTTTGGTTTGGTGACCTGAACTACCGTATTGATCTACCCATTGATTGCGTCAAGTCTTATATCAAAAAACGTGCTTATCCCATATTGATTGAATGTGACCAGGTATTGTATTAAATTATATAAAACTTAACTGAGAGGTAGACAGACAGATGGATGTGTAGACAAGCAGGCAGGCAGACAGACAGATGGATGTGCAGACAAGCAGGCAGGCAGACAGACAGATGGATGTGCAGACAAGCAGGCATGCAGACATACAGACAGATGGTTGCGCAGACAAGCAGGCAGACAGACAGACAGACAGACAGATGGATGTGCAGACAAGCAGGCAGGCAGACAGACAGACAGACAGACAGATGGATGTGCAGACAAGCAGGCAGGCAGACAGACAGAAGGACAGATGAATGGACAGTTTTAGTAGCACAGTGCCTAACTCTCTGGTCCAGTGAACACAACCTGAAATCTCCATGAAGACAGGTGTATTAAACTGAGCTGGTCTGCTTGGCTGACCCATCCTCAGGTTGACCATAATATCTTCAGAAACGAGACAGTCTTGGTGAAAATGAGAGGAATAGTCACCCTACTCTTCCTACAAAAGTTGCCAAGAAAGTTACCTGGCAAATAGGCCACCAACATCGTATCGACCACATTGACGCGTGGGTCGTGGGAAGTACCGCACACTAGCCAAGTATCTAGGGTAGCGGTTCTCAACCTGTGGGTGGCGACCCTTTTTGGGGTCCAACGACCCTTTCACGGGGGTCGCCAAAGACAGTCGCAAAACACATATTTATTGAAGTTATGAAGTAACAACGAAAATAATTACATGAGGACACTGTATTAAAGGGTCGCCACAACATGAGGAACTGTATTAAAGGGTCGCCACAACACGAGGAACTGTATTAAAGGGTCGCCACAACACGAAGAACTGTATTAAAAAGTCGCCACAACATGAGGATCTGTATTAAAGGGTCGCTACAATATGAGGAACTGTATTAAAGGGTCGCCACAACATGAATAACTGAATAAAAGGGTCGCCACAACATGAAGAACTGTATTAAAGGGTCGCCACAACATGAGGAACTGTATTAAAGGGTCGCCACAACACGAGGAACTGTATTAAAGGGTCACCACAACACGAAGAACTGTATTAAAGGGTCGCCACAACATGAGGAACTGTATTAAAGGGTCGCCACAGCATAAAGAACTGTATTAAAGGGTTGCCACAACATGAGGAACTGTATTAAACGGTCGCCACAACATGATGAACTGTATTAAAGGGTCTTGTACTGACTGGCTGACTTTCTACCCCACCAGGACATCACACAAGCGATAAACACCCGATGACACAATGTGCCACCATGTGGGTGAGGATCACGGTGGAGAGGTCCCAGAAACCGCGTTCAGCCTTTAGGCCATATTTATGGCCAGGTTATATTGCGGCCCCTGGCAGGAGCCAGAGTAGAGATTCAAATAACGCAAAATTGCATTCCAAAAGGGATGTGAAGTTGTTATAGCAATGACAAGACTGACTGACTTTCTACCCCACCAGGACATCACACAAGCGATAAACACCCGATGACACACAGTGCCACCATGCGGATGAGGATCGCCGTGGAGAGGTCCCAGAAACCGCGTTCAGACATTTGGCCATTTTTATGGCCTGCCTATATTGCGGCCCCTGGCAAAAGCCAGAGTGGGCAAATAACAAAAAATTGCGTCCTCAAAAGGACGCAAACAAAAATAGTTAGATAACAATGACAAGATGAAATGCTTGCTTCCATTGGTCCCAAATGTGTACATTCCAAACCTGTCACACAAAGCCCTAGCTTCATTAACTCCATATACCCCACAGTGATTTCGCACACAAACGCAACATCATCATCACTTGCCAGCTGCTGTAAAAATATAGACCATTGTCTTTTTCTTCTACTACTTCTTTTGTTTTACTTTCAATCTCTATCTCTCCCCTCCCCTTATTTTACACTATTCACGCTGTTCTCTCCCTTTTGCTGCCTTCTCTGAATCTCATTATCTCGGTTCCCTCCCCTTTTTTTCACTGTCTGGCACATTTACATACATAGATTATTTTATTTGTTACAATTTGTAATCTTTAAAGCAGCAGTTGCCAGTAGCCATGGACTGACAACAGATCTGGGTTCATTACACATGGAATAACTGGGACAAGGAAACATACCTGTTCCGGCGATTATGCTCATTAACACATGATGATGATGATTGTGGTTGTAGTGATGATGATGATGATGGGGAGGATGATGATGATGAAGTTGATGATGATGATGATGCCAGCAGTCTCAAAATAATCGTAATGATGTTTTTATGTTCTAACACCATGTCTGTTCTCCCTTCACTTGTGACCCCAGCTGCGTCAGCAGATGAAGAATTCAGAGGTCTTTCAGGACTTCAATGAGGGAGTTATTAACTTTAATCCAACATTCAAGTTTGACCCAGGAACTGATACCTATGACACCAGGTCAAATCTTGATAGAGAAAAGCTCAAAGACAAAACTGTTCTTCTTCTTCTTCTTCTTCTTCTTCTTCTTCTTCTTCTTCTTCTCCTCCTCCTCCTCCTCCTCCTCCTCCTTCTTCTTCTTCTTCTTCTTCTTCTTCTTCTTCTTCTTCTTCTTCTTCTTCTTCTTCTTCTTCTTCTTCTTCTTCTTCTTCTTCTTCTTCTTCTTCTTCTTCTTCTTCTTCTTCTTCTTCTTCTTCTTCTTCTTCTTCTTCTTCTTCTTCTTCTTCTCCTCCTCCTCCTCCTCCTCCTCCTCTTCCTTCTTCTTCTTCTTCTTCTTCTTCTTCTTCTTCTTCTTCTTCTTCTTCTTCTTCTTCTTCTTCTTCTTCTTCTTCTTCTTCTTCTTCTTCTTCTTCTTCTTCTTCTTCTTCTTCTTCTTCTTCTTCTTCTTCTTCGTCTTCTTCTTTTTCTTCTTTTTCTTCTTCGACTTCTTCTTCTTCTTCGACTTCTTTTTCTTCTTTACCAATGAGTCCATTGTTTACTTGTAGTAATTGCATTGTGCAAATGACCCAGAAGTCCACTGTTTACATGTTGTAGTAATTGCATGTGTAAATGACCCAGAAGTCCACGGTTTACATGTTGTAGTAATTGCATGTGTAAACGAATCAGGAGTTTATTGTTTACATGTTGTAGTAATTGCATGTGTAAATGACCCAGGAGTCCACTGTTTAAGTGTTGTAGTAATTGCATGTGTAAATGACCCAGAAGTCCACTGTTTACATGTTGTAGTAATTGCATTGTGCAAATGACCCAGAAGTCCACTGTTTACATGTTGTAGTAATTGCATGTGTAAATGACCCAGGAGTCCACTGTTTAAGTGTTGTAGTAATTGCATGTGTAAATGACCCAGAAGTCCACTGTTTACATGTTGTAGTAATTGCATGTGTAAATGACCCAGAAGTCCACTGTTTACATGTTGTAGTAATTGCATGTGTAAACGAATCAGGAGTTTATTGTTTACATGTTGTAGTAATTGCATGTGTAAATGACCCAGGAGTCCACTGTTTAAGTGTTGTAGTAATTGCATGTGTAAATGACCCAGAAGTCCACTGTTTACATGTTGTAGTAATTGCATGTGTAAATGACCCAGAAGTCCACTGTTTACATGTTGTAGTAATTGCATGTGTAAACGAATCAGGAGTTTATTGTTTACATGTTGTAGTAATTGCATGTGTAAATGACCCAGAAGTCCACTGTTTAAGTGTTGTAGTAATTGCATGTGTAAATGACCCAGAAGTCCACTGTTTAAGTGTTGTAGTAATTGCATGTGTAAACGACCCAGAAGTTAATTGTTTACATGTTGTAGTAATTGCATGTGTAAATGACCTAGAAGTCCACTGTTTAAGTGTTGTAGTAATTGCATGTGTAAATGACCCTAAAATCGACTATTTACTTGATGTAGTAATAACATGTGTAAATGACCCACGATTCGACTATTTACTTGTTGTAGTAATTGCACGTGTAAATGATCAGGAGTCCATTGTTTACTTGTTGTAGTAATTGCATGTGTAAATGACTCAAGAGTCCACTGTTCACTTGTTGTAGTAATTGCACGTGTAAATGACCAGGAGTCCATTGTTTACTTGTTGTAGTAATTGCACGTGTAAATGACCAGGAGTCCATTGTTTACTTGTTGTAGTAATTGCACGTGTAAATGACCAGGAGTCCATTGTTTACTTGTTGTAGTAATTGCATGTGTAAATGACCAGGAGTCCGCTGTTTACTTGTTGTAGTAATTGCATGTGTAAATGACCAGGAGTCCATTGTTTACTTGTTGTAGTAATTGCACGTGTAAATGACCAGGAGTCCATTGTTTACTTGTTGTAGTAATTGCACGTGTAAATGACCAGGAGTCCATTGTTTACTTGTTGTAGTAATTGCATGTGTAAATGACCAGGAGTCCGCTGTTCACTTGTTGTAGTAATTGCATGTGTAAATGACCAGGAGTCCATTGTTCACTTGTTGTAGTAATTGCATGTGTAAATGACCAGGAGTCCGCTGTTCACTTGTTGTAGTAATTGCATGTGTAAATGACCAGGAGTCCATTGTTCACTTGTTGTAGTAATTGCATGTGTAAATGACCAGGAGTCCATTGTTTACATGTTGTAGTAATTGCATGTGTAAATGACCAGGAGTCCGTTGTTTACATGTTGTAGTAATTGCATCTGTAAAGTACTGAGGAAAACATGTTAACTTCCTCGTGGATTTGTGTGTGTCCCGCAGCGAGAAACAGCGAATACCTGCATGGTGTGACCGCATCCTGTGGAAGGGTTCCGGGGTCGAGCAGCTGAGGTACAGCTCCCATCCTGAGAGGAAGGAGTCGGATCATAAACCTGTTAGTGCTCTGTTCAAAGTGGGCGTGAGTATTCATGAAACTGTTTTTAGTTAAACTTTTTTTTTCTTGAGTCTGCCTGTGTAAGCATCGTATTTTTGTGTACGTCCATTTTACAATGTAATACTCCCATTTTCCTTATTTTATTGAAACATTGTTATATTTCCATCTTCTTTGTTTAATTGATACAATGTTATACTCCAATCGTCCTCATTTTATTGATACATTGTTTTGTTTCCATCTTCCTTATTTAATTAATACAATGTTATACTCCCATCGTCCTTATTTTATTGATACAATGTTATACTCCCATCTTCCTCATTTTATTGATACATTGTTATATTTCCATATTCTTTGTTTAACTGAAACATTGTTATACTCCCATTTTCCTTTTTTTATGGATGCATTGTTATATTCCCATCTTCCTCATTTAATTGATACAATGTTATACTACCATTTTCCTCATTTTATTGATACATTGTTATATTCCTGAAATAGGAGCTGGACGACTGTTACATAAATTGAATTAGGATTATTTAAGCGACCTAAAAACCTGGCCAACTTGGGGGTCAGGAAGTGATAAAACAGACTGGAGTGACCATTTTCGCCCTCTTAGGCTCCCTGGTTTTAGGACGAGAAACATGTAGTTTTGATTTGTCCGTTGCGTTCAATGGTTCTACGCAACGTGGGTTGAAATGAGTAGAGAAAGATAGGTTCCATTTATTGTAGGGTATTTTCTAACACGTTGTGAATTGTAATGCATTATTATTTGTGAAGACCTTAGATGATGTTCAGTGAAATAAATAGATGTGAATGTGAAAATGATAGTCCCAGCTTTTTGATACGGATTAGTACTTGTGGCTAGTGTGCGTAGTTTGTTTATTTGTTACCTGGCTTATTAGACTTTACACAGAAGATCTCGTGCCTGGACTAGAATATTCTTGTTTCTAGTCCCCACCTAACGAACTATTTTACTTTATTTTTTATCTTGGTACTAAGGGCTTCTCCACCCTAGTACAAATGGCGTCGTCCGGCAGGTTTGGTGGCCACAAGATACTTTGTGTCTTGTCTAGTTAGTTCTGGTAATTCTAGCGATTTATAGTTTTAGATTGGTTTTTAATGGCGCCCACGTGTATGGCTCCTTTATCGCAGATTTTGGGTATGGTATTTGTCGCTTTTCTAGTTCTCCGACAGTTGTCGAGTTAGTGTATTTTTTTCAATTATTAGTAGAGAAGGTGGCTAGTAGTTTTCCTCGAGTAGGTGTGAATCTTGGATTTAGAAATAGCTAGCTGACCCAGTGGGGCAGATTCAGTTGAAACTCCTAAGCAAGATGGAGGAGAGTACTCGTGCGAGCAGTAACGTGCACCATGAAGGTAGTTCTCCGACCTCGGTGGTGGAAGGGTCCTGTTTGCCAGACAGACCAGGGTACAGGCATGTTATTATGTTGCCAGAGCGCGTAAACATAACGCACTTTGATGGGACAGGAGGCCCCACGGTTACAGATGATTTTGTTCGACAAGTGAGAGCCTTGTTTAGAAATGAACGAACGTGTCCGTCAGACCAGATTGATGTAGTGCTCGATCACGTCACAGCGAGTGTCAGACAAGAGTTAAAGTTACATCAGACAGAGAATGCCAACGATTTGCTAGATATCATACAACACGTGTATGGAGAACATCGAAGCGTTGTTGAACTAGCATCTGAGTTTTTTTTCCCTACGGCACGGTGAGAATGAGACGATACGTTGTTTTTCTCATCGTATGCATGCAGCATTTGAGGCGATAATTACCGCACAGAAGAAAGAGAACATGACGCTATTTGATACGTCGATCTTGAGAGATCAGTTTATCTTACAATTGCAAGATACGATTTGTAGAAAATTAGCTCAAGAGAAAGTTTACCAAGACCCAAGTGTGACTTTTCTATCTATCAGAGATTTTGCCATTAGATGGGTTCGTGATGATTTGTTCTTTAAGAAAGTGGTGTTAAATAATGAGTCAGCGGTGCAGGTGAATGCTGTGAATTCTTCAGTGTCGTCGAACGTGAAGGGTAAGTTGGACTTTTTAACATCTGAGATTAAGCACCTGAAAGAACATTTAGCTATGTTATCACAACAGCAGAAACGGCGTAAGCTATGTTTTATTTGTCAGTCGTCATCCCATTTAATGAATGCCTGTCAAAGAAGAAAACCAGTCGGCGAAGTTCGGCACCCTATTCATGTGCAGAGGCAAGAAGCGGCTAACTATAGTCAGAACAGAACTCGCCAAGTGTGGCGTAGGAGCCCACATGGCCCCGCCCGAGTCGTGCCCCCTGCAGATTTAAACGAACTCTCTTGTGTAGTTTCTCGTGAGAGGTTCGGTGATAAACAGGACTGCAATCAGAGTTACGCGCCCTCAAAACACACGAGGGGGAGACGGAGGAAGAAAAGTTCGCAAGCTCCTAGTGACGACTCGCCTGATCAAACACAGAACAACGAGAATTCAGTTCCGGTCAATCAGTTGTGCACTGAGTTATCTAGCAATGAACAGTCTACTTTAAAGACCGTTGAAACTGTCAGATACCAGGTCGGGGATAAAGTCAATTTAAAACTCGAACAGGAAGAATATGATACAAATGAAGCGTGGTCAGACGAAATTTATGTCATTCTTCGCGCTCCTACTGAGTCGCGACCACAGTATGTGTTGACCAGCAGACAGCAGAATAAACTGCGACTCTTAGTAGACGAGGAGGAGTTAAGGAAATGTGTTGCGAACTGTTGACCTAATTAGTTGTGTGCAGAAAGGTCAGCTGGTCAAGGTGTGTCTATTGTTCGCGGTGTAGTTTGTGCGATGCTATGAGTGTTTTCTTTCTATTGCGACCTAAGCTTGGGGTCAGATTATTTGTTTTAGGTCTCCGTGACCGGTTTAACTGTAGGTCTTTTCATATAGGGAGTCACGTGTGAATTACACTGACCGACCGAGGTATGAAGTGAAGTTTTTATAACATTGCAGTGACCCATCCGTCCATTTGTAGGCCTACGGCCGAATTAACGTGTCCGATCTGTCTCTCGAGGGCCACGCGGCCGAGACAAAGTCCATTGTAGGCTAAGCCAAAGCCGAGGTAATTGTAGGCCTCCCATGAGGCCGAGGTAATGTCCGATATGTCTCTCGAGGGCCGAGCGGCCGAGACATTGGCAAAAGTGGTGGTGAGTCTCTGATGGCCACGCGGCCGAGACAAGAGTGTGTTGTGTCTCTCAATGGCCGAGCGGCCGAGACAGTGTCCATTGTAGGCTTCGTCGAAGCTGAGGTAAAAGTGTGGAAAGTCCTTTAAGCGTCACGCGGTGGTGACAAAGGCAAACTTCTTTGTGTCACGCGGTGGTGGCAAAGGCAAACTTCTTTGTGTCACGCGGTGTTGGCAAAGGCAAACTTCTTTGTGTCACGCGGTGGTGACAAGGGCAAACTTCTTTGTGTCACGCGGTGGGTGACAAGGGCAAACTTCTTTGAGTAACGCGGTGGTGACAAGGGCAAACTTCTTTGTGTCACGCGGTGGTGGCAAAGTGTGGTGGAAACAGTCCAATGTAAGCCCCGCGGCTGAGGTAAAAACAGCTGAAAGAACCCGTCTACCAAGAATTGCTGGATGTCAGCGAGAGCAGCTACTCAAGAATCCTGATGTTTACTGATCACGATGTATTCGATTATTTTTGCATTTTAGTGTTTTTTTTTTTTATATTGCAGATTTGCTGGTTGTGTGTTATTGACGATTGTGTACATGTTAAAGATGCTTCAAGTAGCTAGAGATTATATCATGTCATGAAAATAATTGTGTTTCTGTGGTCAGTGCACAGTAAATGAAGAACAGGAGTTAAGAAATTTGTAAACAATTATTGTAAGGTATTGTGTAGTTGTCGGGACGCCAACAGATTTGATGAGGAGACTTGAAATAGGAGCTGGACGACTGTTACATTAATTGAATTAGGCCTATTTAAGCGACCTAAAAACCTGGCCAACTTGGGGGTCAGGAAGTGATAAAACAGACTGGAGTGACCATTTTCGCCCTCTTAAGCTCCCTGGTTTTAGGACGAGAAACATGTAGTTTTGATTTGTCCGTTGCGTTCAATGGTTCTACGCAACGTGGGTTGAGATGAGTAGAGAAAGATAGGTTCCATCTATTGTAGGGTATTTTCTAACACGTTGTGAATTGTAATGCATTATTATTTGTGAAGACCTTAGATGATGTTCAGTGAAATAAATAGATGTGAATGTGAAAATGATAGTCCCAGCTTTTTGATACGGATTAGTACTTGTGGCTAGTGTGCGTAGTTTGTTTATTTGTTACCTGGCTTATTAGACTTTACACAGAAGATCTCGTGCCTGGACTAGAATATTCTTGTTTCTAGTCCCCACCTAACGAACTATTTTACTTTATTTTTTATCTTGGTACTAAGGGCTTCTCCACCCTAGTACATTCCCATATTCTTTGTTTAATTGATACAATGTTATACTCCCATCTTCCTCATTTTATTCAAACAATGTCATATACCCATCTTACTCATTATTAAATTGATCAATTGTTACACTCCCATCTTCTTCGTTTATTTGATACATTTATAAACTCCAGCCTTTTTCATTTAATTGATTTTGGTTATAATCCAATCTTTCTAATTTATTTGATATATTATTATACCCCCCTCTTCCTCATTTAATTGATTCATCGTTATACTCCCACCTTCCTCATTTAATTGATAATTTTTTATACTCCCATCTTCCCCCATTTAATTGATTCATTGTTATACTCCCATCTTCCTCATTTATTTGATTCATTGTTATACTCCCATCATCCTCATGTAATTGATATATTGTTTTTCTCCCATCTTCCTCATTTAACTGATATATTGTTCTACTCCCATCCTCATTTAATTGATACATTGCTATACTGCCATCTTCGTCATATTGTCTTAATGATACACTGTTTTGCTCCCACATTTAAATTGTCTTGATTTGTTTACATATCCGCAGGTTAATATTGCTATATTCCCCTTATTCGTTATTCTGTGTCAATGTTAGATTGTTATACCCGTAGATTTATGATTTTAATGGGGCTAACAATGAAATCATAGCCTGCACAGTGAGTGGCAACAACAACAGCTGTGCAGCCCCAAATCCTCAAAAAAGTTAAATACAGACAATAATTGCTGGGAGAGGGGGGGGGGGGGGTTCTTCAAATTATTATTTATTTATTTAGCGAAACATAATTAACTTGGTCTAATATTTGTATTATTCTATCACTAATTCGTGTTATGTTATCATTATATCATTTTCTGAATGCGATTCCTTCAAGAACTGAAACATGTTTTCATTAGTTTTTTTTTTGTTTTTTTTTTTTTCTGCATTCACGCAATACCTAATGCATTTATATCCTTCACTGTTTGTTGTCTCTATTCACAAATAAAAGTTATTGATCCGAAACGGTACAAACGTGTTTATGAGGAAGTTATGCAAAAGCTTGATAACGTGGAAGTTGAAAGTTTACCACAAAGTAAAAAGAAGGTCAGTATCCATTAACAGACTAGAAGGGATAAGATCAGGATGAGTAATGCAGATACAACAGAGGAAATAATTGTTAACACATATTGCACTAGTTTTAAAAAAAAGAGAGAAGTAATGGCTATAACAAATTGAACTACATAAAACAAGTGATTAATGAATAATACAGCTTCTTAACGCTCTCAATGAGGCAGGGCGAGAAAGGATATAGGAGACGACGTTGAATCAACAACACTCAAAAGACTACAGGCGTTTCAGATCAAAAGAGGTGTCGCCAAACATGAAAATTATACAGGTGGGCAAAAAGGAATAGTTAACCAAACAGATTTGGTGTTATCATTCGCCAAACGCGGAGGCATATACTGAAGATGCGATCCTATGGCTTATGGACTTGTCCTGTGTGCTGAGGATAATCTGTCGATTAACTGATACAGATTAAACGAGATAGTATCTCTGTGGGTTCAGGGGCCCTATTGTTAAATGGGAAAAAATGGACCTACTTCCTTCCTAACAAGCATAATTAGGGGTCAACTAATTAGGGGTTTCATTTTAAGTCGGAGAGCATCTGCCTGAGAGTCGCATACAAATAAGCCAGATCTGTAAAACTTTTGTTCTTCGAAGCTAGAATACATCTATATGTAGAGCAGATCAGTAAAACTCATGTTCTTTGAAAGCTTGAATATATCTGCATGAGAGCAGATCAGTAAAACTCACGTTCTTCGAAGCTAGAATATATCTGCATGAGAGCAGATCAGTAAAACTTTTGTTCTTCAAAGCTAGAATATATCTACGTAAGAGCAGATCAGTAAAACATGTTCTTCGAAGCTAGAACACATCTGCATGAGAGCTAAGGAACCAACGATCTGCATATAAGTAAGCAAGATCTGAAAATTCATGTTCTCAGTAAGATCAAATTCTAGAAGTGGACGAACAACCAGAACTTTTCGCCAGCGTAAACACTGAGAAAAAGTCAGAAGTGGACGAACAACTAGAACTTTTCACCAGCGTGAAAACTGAGAGAAAGTATCTTGAAAATACTTAACAACTGTGTTGATTGAAAGCTAGAAAAAGATAAAAGACCAAGAAATTGCTCAACAGTGTATGGAGGCCAAAGGGACTTAATTTCAATACAAAACAACAGCAACACTGTTAGAGACTACTACAACAAAGGTAAAATGACAACGGAAACTGTACAAAAGCTAAAGGTTTTTCAAAATAAATGTTTACTTAGCATCGTGCGAATGCGCTTCAAAGAGGACTGTGGCTTTTAGCAGTCAAGAGTTTGTCCACAACTGACTTGGCTGGTTTTAAGGCCACCAATTTTGGTCTCAGTTTTATTAAACTGCCACTGCTGTGAAGAGGTATTAGGGCCCGGCTCTCTAGTGTAGTTGGCTAAATCGGACTGCGTGGTGACCGAGTGAAGAACTCCTTGTGGTCCGAGTTCACTCCCGGGGGTAGGCAGAAAAGCCACGTTTTCTCCCAGATTTACGGTACCTATCATGGAATCAAGGCCGAAGGGTTGCGATATCCATAATACCGAGCCAAAGGGTTAACAACTCATGGCTTCTATATATAAAAACAAACAAGAAGTATTAGGTTTCTGGTAATGTGTGTTAGTGTTTGTTAGGGTTCGGCTTATGCTGAGTTGAGTCAAGAATTGACAACACAGCACTCGGGGCAATCCCATGTGTGCTCCGTCCTCATCTGCAGCAACCAGCGTTCCAAAGCAAATGGTACCAGTCGTAATCTAGTTAAATGTCTGTCCTGCCTTACCTCTGAGTGTAGTGAGCCGACCAGACCCTCTTGTTACACCCAGGTGTCTTATTCTCTCCAGGCCATAAATATCTTGTTTCGATTTGACTCCGTTGCTTTTTTCCAAAGGGTCCTGACCACATCTGTCTCCTCGTTTTCTCCTCTTCGCTCTCTGTTCGCTTCTCGCTGAAGATTACGTCAAGCGCAGACCACTTGCTCCGTGGCTCCGGCGACAATTCTTATAAAATGAAGAATCAAAATAATAAAGTTTTTTTTGTGGCAGAAAGTAGCTGGTCACACAAGTACAACCTGCCTGCTAGGGAAGATCCAATGGTTGTCCTTATGGAGTCCATACGCCTGGCGCCACCCCTCCCGCTGACCAGACGTCCACGTCCACGACTGCTTATCCTACAGCCCTTCAGCCTCTCAGCACGTAGATCCACCCACGGCCTTCTCTGTTTATTATTATTATAGAAAATTCACAAAAATGAACACAGACAGTACAACTGCAAATGTGCATAATAAGTAGATAAACAACCAGAAGTTTCTGCCAGTGTTCGCCAAGCAGAAAATTCACAAAAATGAACACAGACAGTACAACTGCAAATGTGCATAAGAAGTAGATGAACAACCAGAAGTTTTTTGCCAGAGTTTACAGCCAGTAATCGCGAAGCAGAGAATTCACAAAAATAAAAATATTATTAGTGTACTTCTACAACATATAATTATACTGTTAGTCAACAATTAGTAAAGAGGCAATGAGTGACTTGCTGTGAGAGGTTAGTTAGTAAATAAAATAGTTTTTATGCACTTACCCAGTTCTCCGAAATATTTTGACACAATATATCCACAGTGTGGTTGCACCATTTATGCACAGTCAGTATGAAAGCAATAGTTTTCTTCCAACACAAGATAGTTTGCACCTGCCAACTGTCGATATTCTCTAGATATGGCTTCTAAATTACCTGTTTGTATTTTCCCCAAAATTAAGATTTCTACAGTCAAAGAAGAAAAAGAATAAAAAGCCAGTTCCCGAAAATCCAAACTACTGACTAGAAACAGTGACACACACAACACGACTGTTTTCCGTGAATAAAAATGAAAATTGCTGTATATCCACTTCACAATATTCGCTTGTAGATTTGTAATATGAATACGTTTAGAACACAGGACTTTGTAAGCACATTAAAATGTCACACAATGCAACATGGAAACGCTTCCAGTAACCTATTTTCGAGGGGACTCCTCCAAAATGTACCGTGATTGACTGACTGATTGACTTTCTACCCCACTAGGACATCACACAAGCGATAAACACCCGATGACACAAAGTGCCACCATGTGGATGAGGATCACCGTGGAGAGGTCCCAGAAACCGCGTTCAGACAATTGGCCATATTTGTGGCCTGCCTATATTGCGGCACCTGGCAAAAGCCAGAGTGGGGCTTCAAATAACAAAAAATTACGTCCTAAAAAGGACGAAAGGATATTACATATATTGTTATAGGCAACCGTGATTTAGTCGGAAAGACATATATACAGCTGGACCTGATCCACCTTAGGCTTTAGGGTTTTTGTTGTGTTTTGTGCCTCTTCGGTCACGCGCAACGGTTTTGACTGTAGAAGGGGTTTCCTGATCAAGCGACTTACGCCCTAATGTGCATTTTCATCCAATAGGCACCAGCTCTCATAGGGCCAAACCAAGTTCTCAGGGAACAGTTGGTGTGCTCCACTGCGCAAAAGATCAGACATCTACAGCTTTGGATCTCTCTGATTTTTATGCATTCCAGTGCAAAAGAATCAGGGATGGCCATATCTTTACACAGTTCATCCATGTTACTAAGAATCGGGACGAATGCGCATATCCAAAACATCGAACAATCAATAATTATGCAGTATCAAACAAACACTCAAATTATGATATTACAGAAATACCAAAATTTACGCTGATAGTGATCGTATGTTGTGATCACACGCCATTGCCCAAACGGATATACAAATGTGTGCCCACACACACTAATGCATACATAATAGTTATACACACACACACACACACACACACATATATATATATATATATATATATATGTGTGTGTGTGTGTGTGTGTATATATATATATATATATATATATATATATATATATATATATATATATATATATATATATATATATATATATATATATATACTAGCCATAAACCACAACGTGCCAGCCGCCCAGTTAAGAGCTACAAAATATTAAATCATCTAGCGGGGAATCGAACGGTTGTCACCCGCATGATAGGCAGAATAGTTACCAACTACGCTACCAAACACTCAAGCAGATAGTGGAAATGAAATTATATAATAATGCAAAGTTCAATAAGAACTCAACAGTCAAAAATGGCCACTCAACTAAAAACAAATCCGGGCCGGCAACGAAACAAATAATGATTTGACCGTTGTTGAAGCTACGTCGTTCGTGGTTTGTGCGATTTTCTGACCCAAAAAAAATCACGCTTTGAGTCAAAGGCAACGTTGTGTGAACATTTGAAAGCAATCAGTTCAGTAGTGTCCGAGTCTATAGTTAACAAACTCGGAAAATTAACATTTTTATTAATATAGATATATATAAATACACACACATAATATCTACATCCATATGAATGACTGTAACCCAGTTCTGCTTATGTATGTTAGTACTCTAGTTACATGTGCTGGGGGGCAGCACCCTTTCACAGAGCGCCACAATTGATGACGAAGTAAATGCAACGATCTCTAGGGCTGGCGTTGCCTTTGGCAGATTGCACAAAAATGTCTGGAACAGAAATGGCATAACCCTGTAGTGCAATGACTCTGTTCTTTATCATTATGGCTCCAGTCACTTGCAGAATCTTCTTTTCACGCACCGACATCAGCATGACGAGTAACAATGGACGACAGCGAACAACACAATGCGGTTTCACACTTTGTAAAAAACAAGAAAAGATATAAAACCGAACGAAAAGTATATTAGCAAGCTTCACAATATAACAAATACAAACAAAACGTGAACGTTGCAGCTACTGAGCCTTCATCGGCACATACATATGAAACAATACTACACAGATACACACAATCATTAAGCTGGTATCTCGAAGCAGCCGGGTCGGTTGTTTCTCAGCAGAATGACTACACGTGTCGGCTGGGGAAATAAATACCCCATGTGGAGTACCAGGGTCCATAACTGAGGGGTTGGAGATAAAACTGTAAAGGTAGTCCAATCCCCTGGGAGTTTAAATGAAACTGTGTTGGCAATTCAGTCCGGTGGGTGTTAAAGTCCCCATAGTTTATTTTTTAAAAAAATTCACAAAGACATGGAAACAGTATTTCATGATTCCTGCCTACCGTATGCTTTCATATTAAACTGGTATTTCCATTTTAAGCATTGCCCGATCAGCCCCAGTCTTCGGGCTCTATACTCAGAGTGCATTGACAGAAATACAGAGAAAATAATTATTGATCTGGATCGAAGCATGGCATTTGTGAAGATGCTTAGTGCAGTTAAAATGTGGGAAAGAACAAACTTTCACGAGAACACGAGACAAGTTTGTGCTCTCTGGGTTCCATATCTGTTGAGATATGAACAGAAGCAAATATAGGTAACTTGCTGTCAGCGGTTGCTCAAAAGCTGTCAGTCTCAACAACAACAACATTTTCACAACAAAATTAAAGGTAAATGCATATTGCCACAACTTTAAGTTATTAAGAGTTAAATATTTAATTTTTTATTTGTGTAAATAAACTTGTGAATTTCTTCTTTAAGTAGAGTAAAGGTCCCTTTTCCATACTTTTTTGGCGTATTAGGAATATAGGGCCTTATCTATATTTTTATAGACCAATCAACACTTGGTGGGTGATGTGGTAAGCATCATGCCGACCACCTTTACTTCCCAGGACTGCACCTGGGACCCACTCATGACTGGATCGACCTGGGAGTCAAGGTCATTTTTGATGAAAAGTCCGGTCCGTTGAATTTCTTCTTTACTAAACATTGATTGTGGCTGTCTTTATTTCCCTCTGTGTCAGAGCTTTTCAGCTTTAATATTTTCTTCTCAAGGAGAAGCCTGACAGCCTTGACCAAATGGACACAGCACTAGATGGGAGTTGGCTAGGCATAGTACCCAAGGAAGTGAAGAAGTTTGTTGACTTTCTGTACAAAAATGGCTCCAAGAAGGTTTGTTTTGCAAAGTCTTGTCTTTACAGACTAACTTAATGTTGAATTTAAAATCAGAATCTCGTTATATCTTTACTTGTAACTCGCCAATGTTATATCTTTACTTGTAAGTCGCCAATGTTATATCTTTACTTGTAACTCGCCAATGTTATATCTTTACTTGTAACTCGCCAATGTTATATCTTTACTTGTAACTCGCCAATGTTATATCTTTACTTGTAACTCGTCAATGTTATATCTTTACTTGTAACTCGCCAATGTTATATCTTTACTTGTAACTCGCCAATGTTATATCTTTACTTGTAACTCGCCAATGTTTATATCTTTACTTGTAACTCGTCAATGTTATATCTTTATTTGTAACTCGCCAATGTTATATCTTTACTTGTAACTCGCCAATGTTATATCTTTACTTGTAACTCGCCAATGTTATATCTTTACTTGTAACTCGCCAATTTTATATCTTTACTTGTAACTCGTCAATGTTATATCTTTACTTGTAACTCGCCAATGTTATATCCATTCAAAAAAAGTCAGAATGAAACTGATCCTATCATTACAGTCATCATCATCATCATCACCATCATCATGAAATTCCTCTTCTGTCGTTAAAAGCCGTGGGAAGGAACCGTTTGCGATCAATTCCTTGATGTGTAGCAGTGGCCATTGTCATTCAATGTCGATGTAGAAGCTCTTTAATGTCATCAGTCCATATTTTTCTAGGGCAACCACTTGCTTTCACTTCAGATCTTCTCATGTATGCAAGTGGTAGTAGCTATTCTAGTTGCATTCTTACTAGATGACCTAATCATTTGATCTTCTGTTTCGCAATCAGTGTGCACTTCATGGTGTTCCTACAGTCTGTCTGCTAACATCATTTCTAACTTTCTCTCGGATGGTTGTTGGTGGCTTTTCTCAGCCATCTCATTTCATAGATGTTAATTTCATGTAGGTTAGCCTTTGATCATGTCGAACAGCCGTAATTGTCTGTAATTCAAGGGGGTTACAAACAAAAGTTCTTGCATTCTATATAGTGAACATATCGCCGTGAATCCTGGATTAAATAAGCCAAACATTTTCTTGAGGCCGCAGAAATGTGGTTTTACAGAAGGGTACTTATAATTTTTTACACATCCAAAAAGAGAAACCCAAATGTTTTCAAAGATGTGAGGGCTCAAAGGCAAATTATCACAAACATCAGAAAGAGACAGTCATAATTTGTTGGTCAGTTTAAGAGAGAAAGTAAACTGGAACACATGACCACTGAAAAGACCTGTGGAGAAAGAGACAGAGGAAGACAACGCAAGATGATTCTTTACGGCCTTTTATCTTGGCATCTAAAGATGTCAACACATGAACTGATACATACTGCTAAAGATCGCAGATGGTGAAGAGGTATGATCTCCGACACCACGCAAGTGATAGTGATTAATTGTCTGTAGCCAATAATTAAAAGTACACCTTTTGAAAACACGTTTCTTTCCTGCGGTAATACATGGATGTGTGTGAGTCAAAACTATACTGCAGTCACGCACTACATCAACAAAACTGGATCTGTTGAATTTTAATGTTACAGGAGAACTCTGTGTATGCTGTGTATCAATAAGATGACAAATACTGCAAGTTCTAACCCCTGTATTGCTTCCCTATCTTGACTGTCTGCTTTATCTCTCTCATCACTCAACCTGTTCCCCATTATGATGGTCCGCTGTCTCTAAAAACTGAATCTATCCCTGTCCTGACTGTCCGCTGTCTCTAATCACTGTATCTGCTCCCTGTCCTGACTGTCTGCTGTCTCTAACTGCTGTATCTATTCCCTGTCCTGACTGTCTGCTGTCTCTAACCACTGTATCTATTCTCTGTCCTGACTGTCTGCTGTCTCTAACTACTGTATCTGTTCCCTGTCCTGACTGTCTGCTGTCTCTAACTACTGTATCTATTCTCTGTCCTGACTGTCTGCTGTCTCTAACCACTGTATCTATTCACTGTCCTGACTGTCTGCTGTCTCTAACTACTGTATCTGTTCCCTGTCCTGGCTGTCTGCTGTCTCTAACCACTGTATCTATTCCCTGTCCTGACTGTCTGCTGTCTCTAACCACTGTATCTATTCCCTGTCCTGGCTGTCTGCTGTCTCTAACCACTGTATCTATTCCCTGTCCTGACTGTCTGCTGTCTCTAACCACTGCATCTATTCCCTGTCCTGACTGTCTGCTGTCTCTAACCACTGTATCTATTCTCTGTCCTGACTGTCTGCTGTCTCTAACCACTGTATCTATTCCCTGTCCTGACTGTCTGCTGTCTCTAACCACTGTATCTATCCCCTGTCCTGGCTGTCTGCTGTCTCTAACCACTGTATCTATTCCCTGTCCTGACTGTCTGCTGTCTCTAACCACTGTATCTATTCCCTGTCCTGACTGTCTGCTGTCTCTAATCACTGTATCTATTCCCTGTCCTGACTTTCGGCTGTCTCTAACCACTGTATCTATTCCCTGTCCTGACTGTCTGCTGTCTCTAACCACTGTATCTATTCCCTGTCCTGACTGTCTGCTGTCTCTAACCACTGTATCTATTCCCTGTCCTGACTGTCTGCTGTCTCTAACTACTGTATCTGTTCCCTGTCCTGGCTGTCTGCTGTCTCTAACCACTGTATCTATTCTCTGTCCTGACTGTCTGCTGTCTCTAACCACTGAATCTATTCCCTGTCCTAAATGTCTGCTGTCTCTAACTACTGAATCTATTCCCTGTCCTGACTGTCTGCTGTCTCTAACCACTGTATATGTTCCCTGTCCTGACTGTCTGCTGTCTCTAACCACTGTATCTATTCTCTGTACTGACTGTCTGCTATCTCTAACTACTGTATCTGTTCCCTGTCCTGACTGTCTGCTGTCTGTAACCACTGTATCTATTCTCTGTCCTGACTGTCTGCTGTCTCTAACTACTGAATCTATTCCCTGTCCTAACTGTCTGCTGTCTCTAACTACTGTATCTATTCCCTGTCCTGACTGTCTGCTGTCTCTAACCACTGTATATGTTCCCTGTCCTGACTGTCTGCTGTCTCTAACCACTGTATCTATTCCCTGTCCTGACTGTCTGCTGTCTCTGACCACTGTATCTATTCTCTGTCCTGACTGTCTGCTGTCTCTGACCACTGTATCTATTCTCTGTCCTGACTGTCTGCTGTCTCTAACCACTGTATATGTTCCCTGTCCTGACTGTCTGCTGTCTCTAACCACTGTATCTATTCCCTGTCCTGGCTGTCTGCTGTCTCTAACCACTGTATCTATTCTCTGTCCTGACTGTCTGCTGTCTCTAACCACTGTATCTATTCTCTGTCCTGACTGTCTGCTGTCTCTAACTACTGTATCTATTCCCTGTCCTGACTGTCTGCTGTCTCTAACCACTGTATATGTTCCCTGTCCTGACTGTCTGCTGTCTCTAACCACTGTATCTATTCCCTGTCCTGACTGTCTGCTGTCTCTAACCACTGTATATGTTCCCTGTCCTGACTGTCTGCTGTCTCTAACCACTGTATCTATTCCCTGTTCTGACTGTCTGCTGTCTCTAACCACTGTATATGTTCCCTGTCCTGACTGTCTGCTGTCTCTAACCACTGTATCTATTCTCTGTCCTGACTGTCTGCTGTCTCTAACCACTGTATCTGTTCCCTGTCCTAACTGTCTGCTGTCTGTAACCACTGTATCTGTTCCCTGTCCTGACTGTCTGCTGTCTCTAACCACTGTATCTATTCCCTGTCCTGACTGTCTGCTGTCTCTAACCACTGTATCTTTTCCCTGTCCTGACTGTCTGCTGTCTGTAACCGTCTAACAAATTCCTTTTCAAGATTCATTCTCCATGACAGTCTGAATATGTCTGTCAATTTCTACAGCCACAATGTTTGGACACACCAGACATCTGCACTGCAGACATCCACCAAAGGTAAAAGTTATGATCTTTTAGAGAAAGGAGAAAGAAAAAAAAAAAACAGAAAGGAAACCAAAACGGCAGCCTTTGTATATCGTTTCATCAGCCACGATAAAGAATTCTGAATGAATGATAATTTGGCAAAAATGTGTCATATTATCTTTTGTTCGTGCGTGAGTGCGTGCGTGCGTGCGTGTGTCTGTGATATTTGACAATATTTGACAACAGTGCAATATGAGCAGTATGTAAATAATTCACAACAAACATAACAATGATACTTATCATCTTCATTGTTCCTGTTGTGCTATTATATATCCCATAGGGCTGATAATTATGAAATTATGTTGATATAATGGATGCGATAATTATGAAAGTATGTTGATATAATGGATGCAATATCTGCAGTGCTACCTTTGTTGGGGAGAAAATAAAACTGAGTAATATGGCGACATCAAAGAAACATACTGTTAAAGAAAATTATAACTAGGACTGGATAAGCATTTACAACAGACTGACAACCTTTAAACAGAGAGAAGTTCTGTGAGATGGAACAAGCATGTGTGTTATTTGTGAGATAGAACACAGAAGTATGTGATATTTATGAGATGGAACAAACAAGTATGGGGTATTAATGAGATGGAACAAACATGTGTGTTATTTGTGAGATAGAACACAGACGTATGTGATATTTATGAGATGGAACAAACAAGTATGGGGTATTAATGAGATGGAACAAACATGTGTGTTATTTGTGAGATAGAACACAGACGTATGTGATATTTATGAGATGGAACAAACAAGTATGGGGTATTAATGAGATGGAACAAACATGTGTGTTATTTGTGAGATAGAACACAGACGTATGTGATATTTATGAGATGGAACAAACAAGTATGGGGCATTTATGAGATGGAACAAACAAGTGTGTTTATGAGATGGAACAAACAAGAATGGGGTATTAATGAGATGGAACAAACAAGAATGGGGTATTTATGAGATGGAACAAACAAGTATGGGACATTTATGAGATGGAACGAACAATGTGTGTTATTTATGAGATGAAACAAACAATGTGTGTTATTTATGAGATGGAACAAACAAGTATGCGGTATTTATGAAATGAAATTAAAAAGTATGTGGTATTTATGAGATATAACAAAGAGGTGTGGGGTATTTATGAGATGGAATGAAGATGTATATTGTATTTTCTGCAGGTTTATATTTGCTTTCGGTGGCATTTTGCTTATTTGTCATGTTATGTTTTAATTTAAACTCTGCTTTTGGGCTAAAACATCCAGACAGTATTTATGTTTGTGCAAGACAGACTGTCAAACTTTATGTTTTTTGTTTTTAAATTACATCAGAGAAGACAATAGATAATCATTCTGTACAGTGAAGGGAAGTGCTTGGAGTCAAGTACCGTAGAACATTACTGCATTACTTTCTCTTGACTGAAAGTTTAGCATAAAGAATAACCGACTTCCATCTTATATCACAGATAGAAATATATCAGACTTTTATCTTATATCACAGATAGAAATATATCAGACTTTCATCTTATATCACAGATAGAAATATATCAGACTTTCACCTTATATCACAGATAGAAATGTGTCAGACTTTCATCTTATATCACAGATAGAAATATATCAGACTTTCATCTTATATCACAGATAGAAATGTGTCAGACTTTCATCTCATATCACAGATAGAAATATATCAGACTTTCATCTTATATCACAGATAGAAATATATCAGACTTTCATCTTATATCACAGATAGAAATATATCAGACTTTCACCTTATATCACAGATAGAAATATATCAGACTTTCATCTTATATCACAGATAGAAATATATCAGACTCTCATCTTATATCACAAATAGAAATATATCAGACTTTCACCTTATATCACAGATATAAATATATCAGACTTTCATCTTATATCACAGATAGAAATGTGTCAGACTTTCATCTTATATCACAGATAGAAATATATCAGACTTTTACCTTATATCACAGATAGAAATATATCAGACTTTTATCTTATATCACAGATAGAAATGTGTCAGACTTTCATCTTATATCACAGATAGAAATGTGTCAGACTTTCTCATCTTATATCACAGATATAAATATATCAGACTTTTACCTTATATCACAGATAGAAATGTGTCAGACTTTTACCTTATATCACAGATATAAATATATCAGACTTTTACCTTATCTCACAGATAGAAATATATCAGACTTTTACCCTATATCACAGATAGAAATGTTTCAGACTTTCATCTTATATCACAGATAGAAATATATCAGACTTTCATCTTATATCACAGATAGAAATATATCAGACTTTTACCTTATATCACAGATAGAAATGTGTCAGACTTTCATCTTATATCACAGATAGAAATGTGTCAGACTTTTACCTTATATCACAGATAGAAATGTGTCAGACTTTTACCTTATATCACAGATAGAAATGTGTCAGACTTTTACCTTATATCACAGATAGAAATGTGTCAGACTTTTACCTTATATCACAGATAGAAATGTGTCAGACTTTTACCTTATATCACAGATAGAAATGTGTCAGACTTTCATTTTATATCACAAACAGAATTGTGTCAGACTTTTACCTTATATCACAGATAGAAATATATCAGAATTTCACCATAATACACAAACAGAAATGTGTCAGACTTTCACCTTATATCACAGATAGAAATATATCAGACTTTCAACTTATATCACAGATAGAAATATATCAGACTTTCATCTTATATCACAGATAGAAATGTGTCAGACTTTTATCTTATATCACAGATAGAAATGTGTCAGACTTTCTCATCTTATATCACAGATAGAAATGTGTCAGTCTTTCATCTTAAATCACAGATAGAAATGTGTCAGACTTTCATCTTATATCACAGATAGAAATGTGTCAGACTTTCATCTCATATCACAGATAGAAATGTGACAGACTTTCTCATCTTATATCACAGATATAAATATATCAGACTTTTATCTTATATCACAGATAGAAATGTGTTAGACTTTCATCTTATATCACAGATAGAAATATATCAGACTTTTACCTTATATCACAGATATAAATATATCAGACTTTTATCTTATATCACAGATAGAAATGTGTTAGACTTTCATCTTATATCACAGATAGAAATATATCAGACTTTCATCTTATATCACAGATAGAAATATATCAGACTTTCATTTTATATCACAGATAGAAATATATCAGACTTTCATCTTATTTTACAGATAGAAATGTGTCAGACTTTCATCTTATATCACAGATAGAAATATATCAGACTTTTACCTTATATCACAGATAGAAATGTGTTAGACTTTCATCTTATATCACAGATAGAAATATATCAGACTTTTACCTTATATCACAGATATAAATATATCAGACTTTTATCTTATATCACAGATAGAAATGTGTTAGACTTTCATCTTATATCACAGATAGAAATATATCAGACTTTCATCTTATATCACAGATAGAAATATATCAGACTTTCATTTTATATCACAGATAGAAATATATCAGACTTTCATCTTATTTTACAGATAGAAATGTGTCAGACTTTCATCTTATATCACAGATAGAAATATATCAGACTTTCATCTTATTTTACAGATAGAAATGTGTCAGACTTTCATCTCATATCACAGATAGAAATGTGTCAGAAGGGGGAGGTAATAACTAATGAGTTTCCTCGCTCACCTCCCTTGTTTATTTTTAATTTGATGTTGTTTTAATGAAGATAACAATTCATATTACCAGATTTCTCTAAGACTTCAATAAATCTTTGACATGCCAATGTGTTTTTGATTTTAGGAATAACAATTTAAATCTGTTTATCATGACACTTGGTTTCTCTTCAATTTGAATAAATTGTTGACAGTGATTTTTTTTGTGTTTGTTGATTTCTTTCTCTCTCCTCTCTATGTCTGTCTGTCTGTCTGTCTGTCTGTCTGTCTGTCTGTCTGTCTGTCTGTCTGTCTGTCTGTCTGTCTGTCTGTCTGTCTGTCTGTCTGTCTGTCTGTCTGTCTGTCTGTCTGTCCGTCCGTCCGTCCGTCCGTCCGTCCGTCCGTCCGTCCGTCCGTCCGTCCGTCCGTCCGTCCGTCCGTCCGTCCGTCCGTCCGTCCGTCCGTCCGTCCGTCCGTCCGTCCGTCCGTCCGTCCGTCCGTCCGTCCGTCCGTCCGTCCGTCTGTCTGTCTGTCTGTCTGTCTGTCTGTCTGTCTCTCTCTCTCTCTCTCTCTCTCTCTCTCTCTCTCTCTCTCTCTCTCTCTCGTGTATGTATATATCAATTAGCATGTCCTTTACTCTTCACGGAACACCTGAAACTGTCTCCTTCTTCAGCCCTGTGTGCTTTCATAGCCAATGCATCTTCAGTATCCTGTGTCCACCCTCGAGGTGGTCGTCCTCTGCTTCCTTCTCCGGAAACTGCACCCTTCAGCACCATTCTCTCCAGACCCCCATGGTTCTTGACATTTCCAAAATGCCCCAGATTGTGTGAAAGGATGCTGTGCAAGAGCCAGTTCAGGTCATGCAGGATGCTGACCTATTTCTTCTTCTTGTCTTTTTTTTTTTTTTTTAGTTTATCGTTTCAAAACATCAGATACAAATTCTCTTTATAAACAGAAGCAAAAACAATAAGGTGATGTGCGAAAAATGATGATGATTCGTACCGTTTCTCACCAACCTTTAACAGGAGGCAGAGAGGATCGGGATTCGAGTAAAGCTGGGGCTATTGGGTTTGTTACACCGTATTCTAAGAATTTGTAGCATTTCAGTTCACAAGCTCTGATTTTCTTCTGCCAAGTCTGAGTGAAAGTCCCTGACTCACATTCATAAGTTGCCACGGGAAAAATGCATGATCTCAAAATGTAAACATACGTATGTATATTTCTAACATTGCCAAGAGCAGGAATACTGACAAAATGTGTTGACATGTGATTTTTGTAATTCGCTTTCTTACCTCCAGAGGTTTGTCATTTTGTGGAGAAAATTAGAGTATTGGGTCAGCACAAAATGGCAACTGTTTAGGTATACTGGAGTTGTTGCGTGAATGTCAGCTTTTCTTGGAGGAACATCTTAGAATGTTGGAAGTTCTGGAAAGGGGAATCCGTCATGTTTATCTGCAAATATTTGTAAAGAACTTATTGAATTAATGGCACAAGTTTTATATATTATCAGCGAAGTTGTAAAAGAATCAAAGTATTATTCAATAAGAGTACATTCCACTCCAGACATCTCACGTTTTCACCATATGGGTTCCAGGATCCCGGTGTAGAGAACCCAAGAAGAGACCCACTGTCTACCCAAAAGCATCTAAGAGTTGACTAATTGGGAGGTTTCTATGAAGTCACAATGCGTCTGCCTGAGGCAAGAAACCAACAGTCTGCAAATAAATGACCCAGAATTGTAAACGGATGTGCACATGACACTAGAGTCCAAAAGTAAACGGAACAACCAGAACTTTCCACCTGAGTTTACAGCTGATGAATGCAAAGAGGCGGAGCCGACATTTACTGCCCACTACCTTAAAGACTGTCAGTCTGTGCAACGTTTATCATCCCCACCTTTTGTGGATTTTCTTATAAGGACCTACTTTCCCTGTTAAAATGTCGTAGTCGGTCATACGGTACTATTATGATTTGTATAATTTATGCAAGCATTTTTTTTAATTAGTGGCCCTGTACTTCAGCGTTTGTTAAGGGACGGGGGTGTTTTCTTCGCCCCTCCCCTCTCCAAAATGGATCTTCAGAAACCAAACGGAGAAGACAAGACTGGCCGAATGCGGGGTGAAATCTGAGAGGTTGTATCGGGTATTGTGACGAAAACATGAGGCTGTGCGTGAGAGGTTGTATCGGGTATTGTGATGGAAGCATGAGGCTGTGCGTGAGAGGTTGTATCGGGTATTGTGACGGAAACATGAGGCTGTGCGTGAGAAGTTGTATCGGGTATTGTGATGGAAACATGAGGCTGTGCGGGAGAGGTGGTATCGGGTATTGTGATGGAAACATGAGGCTGTGCGGGAGAGGTGGTATCGGGTATTGTGATGGAAACATGAGGCTGTGCGTGAGAGGTTGTATCGGGTATTGTGATGGAAACATGAGGCTGTGCGTGAGAGGTTGTATCGGGTATTGTGATGGAAACATGAGGCTGTGCGGGAGAGGTGGTATCGGGTATTGTGATGGAAACATGAGGCTGTGCAGGAGAGGTGGTATCGGGTATTGTGATGGAAACATGAGGCTGTGCGGGAGAGGTTGTATCGGGTATTGTGATGGAAACGTGAGGCTGTGCGGGAGAGGTTGTATCGGGTATTGTGATGGAAACATGAGGCTGTGCGGGAGAGGTGGTATCGGGTATTGTGATGGAAACATGAGGCTGTGCGGGAGAGGTGGTATCGGGTACTGTGATGGAAACATGAGGCTGTGCAGGAGAGGTGGTATCGGGTATTGTGATGGAAACATGAGGCTGTGCGGGAGAGGTGGTATCAGGTATTGTGATGGAAACATGAGGCTGTGCGGGAGAGGTGGTATCGGGTATTGTGATGGAAACATGAGGCTGTGCGGGAGAGGTGGTATCGGGTATTGTGATGGAAAACATGAGGCTGTGCGGGAGAGGTGGTATCGGGTATTGTGATGGAAAACATGAGGCTGTGCGGGAGAGGTGGTATCGGGTATTGTGATGGAAACATGAGGCTGTGCGTGAGAGGTGGTATCGGGTATTGTGATGGAAACATGAGGCTGTGGGGGGAGAGGTGGTATCGGGTATTGTGATGGAAACATGAGGCTGTGCGGGAGAGGTGGTATCGGGTATTGTGATGGAAACATGAGGCTGTGCGGGAGAGGTGGTATCGGGTATTGTGATGGAAACATGAGGCTGTGCGGGAGAGGTGGTATCGGGTATTGTGATGGAAACATGAGGCTGTGCGTGAGAGGTGGTATCGGGTATTGTGATGGAAACATGAGGCTGTGCGTGAGAGGTGGTATCGGGTATTGTGATGGAAACATGAGGCTGTGCGTGAGAGGTGGTATCGGGTATTGTGATGGAAACATGAGGCTGTGGGGGAGAGGTGGTATCGGGTATTGTGATGGAAACATGAGGCTGTGCGGGAGAGGTGGTATCGGGTATTGTGATGGAAACATGAGGCTGTGCGGGAGAGGTGGTATCGGGCATTGTGATGGAAACATGAGGCTGTGCGTGAGAGGTGGTATCGGGTATTGTGATGGAAACATGAGGCTGTGCGTGAGAGGTGGTATCGGGTATTGTGATGGAAACATGAGGCTGTGCGTGAGAGGTGGTATCGGGTATTGTGATGGAAACATGAGGCTGTGCGTGAGAGGTGGTATTGGGTATTGTGATGGATACATGAGGCTGTGCGTGAGAGGTGGTATCGGGTATTGTGATGGAAACATGAGGCTGTGCGTGAGAGGTGGTATCGGGTATTGTGATGGAAACATGAGGCTGTGCGTGAGAGGTGGTATCGGGTATTGTGATGAAAAACATGAGGCTGTGGGGGGAGAGGTGGTATCGGGTATTGTGATGGAAACATGAGGCTGTGCGGGAGAGGTGGTATCGGGTATTGTGATGGAAACATGAGGCTGTGCGGGAGAGGTGGTATCGGGTATTGTGATGGAAACATGAGGCTGTGCGGGAGAGGTGGTATTGGGTATTGTGATGGAAACATGAGGCTGTGCGTGAGAGGTGGTATCGGGCATTGTGATGGAAACATGAGGCTGTGCGTGAGAGGTGGTATCGGGTATTGTGATGGAAACATGAGGCTGTGCGTGAGAGGTGGTATCGGGTATTGTGATGGATACATGAGGCTGTGCGTGAGAGGTGGTATCGGGTATTGTGATGGAAAACATGAGGCTGTGCGTGAGAGGTGGTATCGGGTATTGTGATGGAAACATGAGGCTGTGCGTGAGAGGTGGTATCGGGTATTGTGATGGAAACATGAGGCTGTGCGTGAGAGGTGGTATCGGGTATTGTGATGGAAACATGAGGCTGTGCGTGAGAGGTGGTATCGGGTATTGTGATGGAAACATGAGGCTGTGCGTGAGAGGTGGTATCGGGTATTGTGATGGAAAACATGAGGCTGTGCGTGAGAGGTGGTATCGGGTATTGTGATGGAAACATGAGGCTGTGCGTGAGAGGTGGTATCGGGTATTGTGATGGAAACATGAGGCTGTGCGTGAGAGGTGGTATCGGGTATTGTGATGGAAGCATGAGGCTGTGCGTGAGAGGTGGTATCGGGTATTGTGATGGAAGCATGAGGCTGTGCGTAAGAGGTGGTATCGGGTATTGTGATGGAAGCATGAGGCTGTGCGTGAGAGGTGGTATCGGGTATTGTGATGGAAACATGAGGCTGTGCGTGAGAGGTTGTATCGGGTATTGTGATGGAAGCATGAGGCTGTGCGTGAGAGGTGGTATCGGGTATTGTGATGGAAGCATGAGGCTGTGCGTGAGAGGTGGTATCGGGTATTGTGATGGAAGCATGAGGCTGTGCGTGAGAGGTGGTATCGGGTATTTTGATGGAAACATGAGGCTGTGCGTGAGAGGTGGTATCGGGTATTGTGATGGAAGCATGAGGCTGTGCGTGAGAGGTGGTATCGGGTATTGTGATGGAAGCATGAGGCTGTGTGTGAGAGGTGGTATCGGGTATTGTGATGGAAGCATGAGGCTGTGCGTGAGAGGTGGTATCGGGTATTGTGATGGAAACATGAGGCTGTGCGTGAGAGGTGGTATCGGGTATTGTGATGGAAGCATGAGGCTGTGCGTGAGAGGTGGTATCGGGTATTGTGATGGAAACATGAGGCTGTGCGTGAGAGGTGGTATCGGGTATTGTGATGGAAACATGAGGCTGTGCGTGAGAGGTGGTATCGGGTATTATGATGGAAGCATGAGGCTGTGCGTGAGAGGTGGTATCGGGTATTGTGATGGAAACATGAGGCTGTGCGTGAGAGGTGGTATCGGGTATTGTGATGGAAACATGAGGCTGTGCGTGAGAGGTGGTATCGGGTATTGTGATGGAAGCATGAGGATGTGCGTGAGAGGTGGTATCGGGTATTGTGATGGAAGCATGAGGCTGTGCGTGAGAGGTGGTATCGGGTATTGTGATGGAAACATGAGGCTGTGCGTGAGAGGTGGTATCGGGTATTGTGATGGAAACATGAGGCTGTGCGTGAGAGGTGGTATCGGGTATTGTGATGGAAGCATGAGGATGTGCGTGAGAGTTTATACGATTGCTATGTAATGCAGGGATGTGTTCTCTGTGATGAGACTTAACTCTTTGAGTCCCAAGGAATGTGTCATACGTTCATAAATTCCTACCTAGAAGCCCAATGAACGCAAGATACGCCGATTTTACGTCTTTCTTGACTACCCCTTGGGCCTGTGATCCTAAACCCCCTGGGACTCAAAGAGTTAAATGCAATTAAAGACGATCTTTTCTTGCAGAGACAAGCTTATGCTTCAATAAAGCCATGTCAAAGTAGACAATATCAGTAGATCTAGGGGATAAAGTAGACATTATCAGTAGATCTAGGGGATAAAGACATACTCTATTGACGTATTTTCGGATGTCACTGAGGGACGACATAATTGAAGGCATGCATTAAAAGGGGTGAAGGGCGTAGGGTAACAGCACGGCCTTCTCTATTTATAGGCCAAAGAGGTCAACAGGGATTCCCGTTCTTGTGCAAGAATGGAGTCCCTCAGCCTCCACAGTTTTTATCGAGGAGATGTATACACAAATTAAAACAAAAGTTTCATTAATTTTCGACTTATTTTATAGAACTATACGTCATTTTTAAGGTGAATAAGTGTGCTATTTAAATATAACAGACAAACAAAAATGCTTTTGCTACAGTCAACATTAACATAAACATCAATAATGTTTGGATATAAACTAAAAGTTATTCCAGCAAAAGTAAATAAATAGTGCTAACTCTTTGATTCTGAGAGGGTATTGTTGCATCAGAGGAGCCGGGGAGGGGGGGGGGAGGGGGTGACATTTGTACTTTATCAAATTTAGCGCATAAAAATACTGCTGTGAAACATACACATGTCATACATAACAAAAATATAAATGGTTGATGGTTATTTTTACTATTAGTAGACTACTACAACATATAATTATACTGTTATTTAATAATTAGTAAACAAGCAAAGTCAATATGAAATTGATATGTGCAATAACTTTTCACCTAGAGCAGTTTTCTTAACAGTACTTATAGCACTACTAAATATTTATCCTCAAGGTACAAACAGCACAAACAAATTTGTCCAGTTTTATCTTGTTGGATGAAATCAATTCCTTATCATTGCGAATCTTTTGATAACTGTTTAAAAATACATCACACATATTTATAAATACTGCATGCATCAACGCGTATAAGTATCGTGAATGGTATATTATTTCAAAGGTAATTGAAGCAACAACTACAAAAAAGACCATATAACTGCAAATGCTGTGCAACACACACATATCAAACACAAAAATTCCCCATATAGATACCGGATCTCGTTGTTTAAAACAGTGTCTGGAACCAGACTAAAGCCCAGAATTAGATGAACAATCAGAAGTTTCTGCCAGAGTTTACAACCAGTGTTTGCAAAGCAGAAGACAATTCACAATAATGAACACAGACAGTACAACTGCAAATATGCATAAGAAGTAGATGAACAAATAGAAGTTTCTATATACAGACGGACCTGGGTTAAACCAAAAACAAGATGGAAAGATAACATCAGAGGAACTCTACACCCGCATGACGTGTTTATAGTCAAGGCGGCCAGAAGAGCCAGATGTAGAACTTTATATATCCTTTGATACCAGAAGAAATAAAGGAGGAAGTAAAGAAGAAGAGAAAAAGAGAAAAAGTAGAAGAACGGGACAGGAAGAGACAAAGTTTAATAAAGCACGGAGAAATGATTCATTCCAGGAATATCTGGTTCAGACATGTTAAGAATCTGAGACCAGGAGACTGGGTAAGGTGGAAGAAAGGAATCATTTGCACGGCTATAGTGGTCTCTGCCATTTCCTCACAGCAAAGTGTCTGAAAAAAAGGTGCCGGTACTCACCACAAAATTAATTTATATACATGGCTTATACGCGTGAGTTCCTGCACCCTCGTGTGGGGGTAAAATAATAGACTAACTTCTTCGTTAAAAAGCATGTCGTAAGAGTCAACAATTAGGGGTTGCTTTCCAAGTCGCAACGCATCTACCTGAGAGGCTAGGAACAAGCGGTCTACATACAAAAAAGCTAGCTGTGTAAAAAGGATATGCACGCCAAATCCGAGTTCTGGAACAAGACTAACTAAGTCGAGAAGAGGACGAACAACAAGAACTTTCCACCGGGGTTTACAGCCGGTAAACGCAGAGAAAAAGAAGAATGTACACATGGCTGAAGAGGCATCTCGCTCCCCCCTCTCGCCCCTCCCCTTTTTTTTACAAAATTACTGGGTGCCAGGATCATTTTGAAAATACTGGTCGCGTCAGGACTCGAACCAGCGACTTTCCGACTGCAGGCGAGCGTTTAGTCGATACACCAAACTGGTTCCATTGACATCCACGCAGAGTTTCAGATAATCATTTATTTAAAAGGTCATCATAATTCATTTCTTTGTGATACCTTTTACATTAGTACATAAAAATTATTATTACTTCATTAAAGAGATCCGTGGGATCGTCGCTGAAGATACGGAGTTCATGCTTTGTGCAACTCTCTCAACAGGCGACTAGCCGTTCTGCGGAAAGAAACCAAACCATATTGAACAAGCCAGTGCAATAACGTTTTATCTTTTCGAGGTTAGTTGCGTATCCTTTACAGGACGTTGAAGAACCAACCTCAGCAGCCCCTGGCTGTTGTGTGGTTTTTCTAGGCAAATTTACGTCCAGTAGTTTGCCATTGATTCCTGGACGGTCAGTCCCCTTATACCACTGTCGAAAACAACGCAAGGCGCATGGCCCGCAGCTGGGATCGAACTTGGCACCCCGGCATTAATCTTTTCGCGACTAACCCTACAACACACGCCCGTCCAGTCATATCATGTGTGTGCACTGTGACGTCATTATAATTATTTCCGTGTCGCAAAATCCGTGACTATATGACCTTTTAACCCCCATGAACTTGACACAAGTGGCCGTATCTACAGGTCTGAGTCAGCACAAACATTAATAATGGGATCATGATTACATGCCTGCGCCGAACATCAACCCTAAACAGCGTTGATTATATAGGTTTATCGAGTCTCATTAGCCGCAGTGTTGACCGTAGTAATATTCATCTGTTGCAGTGCTCTCCAACTTCAGGTCGCACTCCTGTTGAGTACATGGCAACCCGGCTCGCTAGCTCAGTTGGTTTTAGCCCTCTCCGCGGCGACTGGGCGACGAACTCCTTGTGGTCCGGGTTCACGCACCGGGGTAGGAAGAAAAGTCCTATTTCTAATAGATTTACGGTACGAATCAAGGCCGAAGGGTTCGATGTCCAAAGTCCGAGCCAAAGGGTTTACAAATCATGGTTTCTGGATAATTTAAAAAAAAAGTATATGGTAAGCCACCCCCCCCCCCCAACACCCCCCCCCTCTTTTTTTCACATGCTACCTTGGTTTAATGGTTTATACAAAGGATCAACATCGTGGCACAAGGGTAGTAAAATCCATAAGTGCTCTGTTCTTCTAACTCAAGCCTGAGTCCGAAAAATTTCAGCGCAGTGCACGAACTCCGTAGCACCGGCGAGGATTCTCACATACTTTGGGTAGATTTGTAACTTTAAATTTTGCCCTGGCAGGGCCGAAAGGCTTTTTTTTTTTAATTTGCAACTGCCAAGAGATTTTCTTACGTGCCTAACAATACACACGGGTGTCCGATCTTACTACCGTGAGACCAGAGGAAATTACTAAAAGTTCACCTGAAAATGCCAGCCTTCACCGGGACCTTAACCCGGGATCTTCAGCACTCGAAGCGGACGCCATGCCTTGAGACCACTCAGCTCCCTTGACTATATAGCAAGACCCCTAAATGCCCCCTTGAGTTTATGGCAAGACTTCCACATGCCCCCTTGAGTATATGGCAAGACTTCCACATGCCCCCTTGAGTATATGGCAAGACCCCTAAATGCCCATTAAGTATATGGCAAGACTTCCACATGCCCCTTAAGTATATGGCAAGACTTCCAAATGCCCCCTTAAGTATATGGCAAGACCCCTAAATGCCCCTTAAGTATATGGCAAGACTTCCACATGCCCCCTAGAGTATATGGCAAGACTCCCACATGCCCCCTAGAGTATATGGCAAGACTTCCACATGCCCCCTTAAGTATATGGCAAGACCCCCCATGCCCCCTTGAGTATATGGCAAGACTTCCACATGCCCCCTTAAGTATATGGCAAGACCCCCACATGCCTCCTTGAGTATATGGCAAGACTTCCACATGCCCCCTAGAGTATATGGCAAGACTTCCACATACCCCCTAGAGTATATGGCAAGACCCCCACATGCCCCCTAGAGTATATGGCAAGACCCCCACATGCCCCCTTAAGTATATGGCAAGACCCCCACATGCCCCCTAGAGTATGTGGCAAGACTTCCACATGCCCCCTAGAGTATTTGGCAAGACTTTCACATGCCCCCTAGAGTATATGGCAAGACTTTCACATGCCCCCTAGAGTATATGGCAAGACTTCCACATGTCAAATGCCCCCTTGAGTATATGGAAAGGACCATTCCCCCCCCCCCAAATGCCCCCTTGAGTATATGGCAAGACCCCCACATGCCCCCTTGAGTATATGAAAAGACCCCCACATGCCCCCTTGAGTATATGGCAAGACCCCCACATGCCCCCTTGAGTATATGGCAAGACCCCCACATGCCCCCTTGAGTATATGGCAAGACCCCCACATGCCCTCTCAAGTATATGGCAAGACCCCACATGCTCTCTCAAGTATATGGCAAGACCCCCACATGCCCTTTCAAGTATATGGCAAGACCCCCAAATGCCCTCTCAAGTATATGGCAAGACCCCCACATGCCCCTTTTAGTATATAGCAAGATCCCCAATGACGAATGTTTTGACTGACTGAGATAACACGAGATTTATGTCTTGAGTTTCATGAGAGACATCTGAAAGTCAGGTTTCATGTGAAACATGATTGTTCACGTGAACCATGAAGGTTGACTGGCAGGATTCGTGTGAAAGGCGAATTATCACGGGCCAGACACGACTTTCAACAGTGGGGAATTCGTGAGAATGAATCCAGAATATTCGAGAACAGGACAGATCAGAGGGCTATATAATAGCGAAGAAAAGGTTTGTGAGGTAGTCTCGTTTAGGCCAAGGGAAGCTGTACGTGTGAGAAGTTCCCAATGCCTACCTGGCATAAAAAAGCGGCTGACGGAAACGGTGGCCAGCTGTGAATGACTGTTCGTCTGGATGGAGGGAGCTACTGTGTTTCTTTGAGTTGTGTGTATATTCTACGATGTTACAAAGGTATGATTGACTGTTTAGATCATAGATTAAGAGTGCTACGGTTGTACATGAACATTTGCTGACTGCAACAACAGCGAGTGAAAATAAACAGTACGTGTAACTTCTGAACTTCTGCCAGCGTCCATGTTTTCTCATTTTTGTCAGTGGTGAATGGAAAGATGCGGTGACTCATTCGAGCCAGCAATTAATAACAATGAAGATCACTGCAGAATGGAGGCTCGTCCAAACATTTGAGGATAGGAAAGTTGTTTCGTACAGTAAAATCTGAGACATCGAAATGTGTTTTGTTATCAACCTGACGTCAGGTAGTACCAGTTCAAACATACGAACCGTAAGCGGGGAAGATCGATGCGACCATAACAACAACCCATATTCCTAGTTCACAGATTGAACAACGTTCGGACAAATTCCAGGCTTTGAATACTGATAGACAAGTCCACGTTTCAAGTTTCGACCAAGTAATCAACAATCAACTAAGATGCGAAGGAAAGATTTGCAGACAGTGACAGTGTCCCCCCCCGCCCCCCCAAAAGCATTGCATTAATGGTAGCAAAGGAATACAACCGTAAGTCTACACAGAGATGATGTGAGACTAGGGCTGCCCCTCTGCAAACTTCCGAAGCCTTGTTGTTTGATCAAATTTCGCTGCCGACTAAAGTGGTAAAGTGTAGTGGGAAATTACATGAAAAACAAAAAGAAGCGTCGCACAATCCCGTTTTTGGATCTTTTTTTTTTCAAAAAATAGAAAGAAAGGGAAAAACCCCTTGGTGTTAACTTACGAAACAAAAGAACCCCCAGCTTGAAAAAGGGGGATGGTTTTGCAGCCCACATTTTTCAGCCCTGGCAAAAAATTTTTAAAAGGGAAATACAGTAGAGAAGCCTACAATACCCCAGGATCAGCACTCTTTATATCTCAATAAAAAAAGCTTCAAGTTCATGTATAATCCACATATCACAAGAAAACGAACAATAAAGCTTTCCTAGTCCTAAAAAACATTCACAAGGGAAAAAAATCAAATTGGTCCTGCAAACTAAGTACTATTTAAATGTTAGTGCATGAACTATTTTTTACAATTAAGTATATTTTAAGGGTAGTAGCAGTGAACTATTTTTTTACAATTAAAATGTACTATTGAAAGGGGTAGCTAAGG